>WNWK01016759.1:0-44109 GCA_009830355.1 Cherax destructor
TTGGCAACAACGCTGGTCTGACCTGCTGAATAACAAACTTCATTCTATTAAACCGGTTATAGGTTTCTGGCCTTCTTCTTGTCACCAATGTCGAGGTTGGGAGACTACTCTCTCCCGTCTTCGCATCGGCCACACTCGTCTTACTCACGGGTATCTCATGGAGAGGCTCCCTGCCCCTCTCTGTGAGCATTGTCAGGTTCCAGTGTCTGTTCGACATATCCTGTTGGACTGCCCACTCTATCAACGAGCACGCAGAATTTACCTTCAACGACGTCTTCGCTCTGCGGCCCTTTCTTTACCTTCCCTTCTTGCAGATGGACCCTTCTTAATCCTGACTCTCTTGTTGACTTTTTGACAGAAACTGACTTACTACACAAACTCTGAAGATTATACCTCTAGCACCTCCCTCAGTCCCTTCTACTTCGATCTCTTGCTACCCTCCTCCCCTGCACTACCCACCGTCATCTAGCACTCCATACCCTACTAATCGTCCATCTCCCTCTTACACCTCACTCTCCCTGGATCCTACAATAACCTGCAGCGCTGTATAACCCCTGTGGTTTAGCGCTTCTATTTGATTATAATAATAATCCATACCCTACTAATCATCCATCTCAATCTTACAACCCACTCTCCCTGCATCCTACAATAACCTGCAGCGCTGTATAACCCCTGTGGTTTAGCGCTTCTATTTGATTATAATAATAATAATAATTTTTTGTTGGTGGATGGCTTAAGGCCCTGTATATTAGCAGGGGTCTATTGGTAATCCCCCTTATGTATGCTGGGAGGCAATTGAACAGTCTTGGGCCCATGACACTTATTGTGTTGTCTCTCAGTGTACTCGTGGCACCCCTGCTTTTTTATTGGGGGAATGTTGCATCTCCTGCCTAGTCTTTTGCTTTCGTAGGGAGTGATTTTCGTGTGCAAGTTTGGTACTAATCCCACTAAGTTTTTCCAAGTGTATCTTTCTCGCCTGCATTCCAGGGAATACAAATCAAGGGACTTCAACCATTCCCAATAATTTAGGTGCTCTATCATACTTGCGTGTGCCATGAAAGTTCTTTGTACACTCTCCAGGTCAGCAGTTTTGCCTGCCTTGAAGGGGGCAGTTAATGTACAGCAGTATATTCCAGCCTAGAGAAAACAAGCAATTTGAAGAGAATCATCATAGGCTTGGCATCCCTAGTTTTGAAGTTTCTTGTTGCTGTATAACCCCTGTGGTTTAGCGCTTCTATTTGATTATAATAATAATGAAGTTTCTTGTTATCCATCCTATAATTTTTCTGGCAGATACAGTAGATACATTGTTGTGGTCTTTGAAGGTGAGATCCTCTGTCATTATCACTCCCAGGTCCTTCACATTACTTTTTTGCTCTATTGTAGTTAGAATTTGTTGTATACTCTGATACAGTTTTTATTTCCTCAAGTTTTCCATATCCGAGTAGTAGAAATTTCTCTTCATTGAACTTCATATTGTTTTGAGTGGTCCATTTGAAGATTTGGTTGATGTCCGCTTGGAGTCTTTCAGTGTCTCTGATGGAGGACACTGTCATGGCAATTTGGGTGTCATCTGCAAAGGAAGATATGGAGCTATGGCTTACATCTCTATGTCAGATATGAGGATGAGGAATAGGATGGGAGTGAGTACTGTGCCTTGTCTAACAGCTTTTCACCGTAGGCGCCTCAGACTTTTACCCTGTTTACTATTACTCTTTGTGTTCTATTTGTTAGGAAGTTATAGATCTATCTACTAACATGTTATTCCGTTATCACGCATTTTGTGCGCTATTACACCATGGTCGCACTTGTCGAAGGCTTTTGCAAAGTCTGTGTATACTACATCTGCATTTTGTTTATCCTCTATAGCATCCAGGACCTTGTCATAGTGATCCAGTAGCTGGGACAGGCAGGAGCGACCTGCTCTAAACCCGTGTTGTCCTGGGTTGTGTAATTGATGGGTATCTAGGTGGTTGGCGATCTTGCTTCTTAGAACCCTTTTTAAGATTTTTATGATACGGAATGTTAGTGCTATCAGTCTGTAGTTCTTTGCAATTGCTTTACTGCCACCTTTGTAGAGTGGGGCTATGTCTATTGTTTTTAGTGAGTGTGGGATGAACCGTGTACATGCTCCCTCGCCATGGAATGCTGAAATCACGTGACGGGCTTGCAGTTCTTGATGACCACGGAGTTCCATGAGTCTGAGTGTGGGGCAGAGTGCATTTATTCCCTTTTCAAAGTGTTGTGGTGTTAGGATAATATCAGAGATTTTTGAGATGACCAAAATTTGGGTCTCGTTCATAAAGAATTCATTTAGATTGTCGACCCTTAGTCTGGGTAATGGCTCGCTGAACACCGAGTCGTATTGGGACTTTAGTATCTCACTCATTTCTTTGCTGTCATCTGTGTATGTCCTGTCTTGCCTAAGCAGGGGCCCAATACTGGATGTTGTTTTACCCTTAGATTTGGCAAAAGAGAAGAAGTATTTTTTTTTTTCAAATTCCTTTATGAATCTGAGTTCTTTCTGAGATTCTTGTCTCCTGTAAGATTCCTTAAGCTTAAGTTCAATATTTGCTATTTCTCTGACCAGTGCCTCCCTTCGTATTTCAGATATATTGGCCCCTCTCAGCAGCTCTGTGATTCTTAGCCTTCGCCTGTATAGGGAGCATATCTCTCTTTCTAGTTTACATCTTCTCTTTCTTTTTCTCAATGGAATGTGCCTTGAGCAGATGCAGATCGCTGAGAAGACGTAGATATTAGACACTGCTTCTTAACACCGTATTTCTCACATTCCAGTGCCACTGAGATGCCAGACTCGATATTCTTTATTCAAGTTTCTGCTCAACACTGAGAACCACATATTTCCTCTTGGCACCTCTACTTGCTTTAGAATCCAATGTTAATGGCACTTTATTTAAATATGTTAATAAAGTCATGGAGAACACTGTAAATCCAAAGAAATTTGGAAACTGAATGATGAGTGTATGTGTGAATGACATGGGTGTTCTCTGGCTCAGGCAACAATGAACAGACTTGGACACTTACTCATATGAGGCAGATGTCAGAATTATTGGACTTGGTCAGTGATTCAGAAGACCACTAGACACTGTCGCTATGAAAAAATCCAGAATTACAGACTTTTTTTTTTAATTTTGTTTGAAGATTCCAGTGTTTTCTGGCCAATTTTTTGTCCATATTTTCAGACATTTGTTAAATGGGGTCTGTATTTAGAGATTTTACTGCACTTCACTGTACTGTACTGTGTGTGTGTTGTCCCGAGCACAACTTGCTCTTAATCCTCCACTGTCTGAGGACATTATTAGCTACAGTATTTTAATAATTTAAGAGTGAATGTAAATCACTCTTATATCAGGCTTAAGGCAAAGCTATAGTCTAGGTTTAGCAAGGCGAAACAGTTAGTGATGTATGATCACACTGGGAGGGAGAGATACATGATTATATACACTTGGAAAATTCTAGAGGGATTAGTACCAAACTTGCGCACATAAATCATTCCCTATGAAAGCAAAAGACTCGGCAGACGATGCAACATCCCCCCAATGAAAAGTAGGGGTGCCACTAGCACGATAAGAGAACACAATAAGTGTGAGGGGCCTAAGACTGTTCAGCTGCCTCCCAGCATACATAAGGGGGATTACCAATAGACCCCTGGCTGTCTTCAAGAAGGCGCTGGACAGGCATTTGAAGTCAGTACCTGACCAGCCGGGCTTTGGTTCGTACGTTGGGTTGCGTGTGGCCAACAGTAACAGCCTGGTTGATCAGACCCTGATCCACCATGTGGCCTGGTCACAGACCGGGCCACGGTGGCATTGACGCCCAAAACCCTCTCCAGGTATTATAAGTAATGTAAAGGAATTTAAATATAATGAAATACAACACTGTATACTTGAATTAACGTACAGTGGGCATTCATAATTCATGCGGGTTATGTTCCTGAAAACTAAGCTACCAATGATTTACATGACTTGAGTGAAAAACACGGAGACAAATAGGGTTGCATTTCTCAGTCAGCTTGAGCTCTAGTGAGGTTCAATTATTATTTTTTATTATTAACACATCGGCCGTTTCCCACTAAGGCAGGGTGGCCCGAAAAAGAAAAACTTTCACCATCATTCACTCCATCACTGTCTTGCCAGAGGTGCGCTTACACTACAGTTATAAAACTGCAACATTAACACCCCTCCTACTCTATCTACGAGCACGCAGAATTTACCTCCAACGTCGTCTTCGCTCTACGGCCCTTTCTTTACCTTCCCTTCTTGCTGATGGACCCTCCTTTAATCCTGACTCACTCGTTGACTTTTTGACAGCAACTGACTTACTGCACAAACTCTGAAGATTATACCTCTAGCACTCCCCTCAGTCCCTTCTACCTCAATCTCTTGCTATCCTCTCTCCCTGCACTATCCACTGTCCTGCTGCACTCCATACCCTACTAATCATCCCTCTCCCTCTTACAACCCATTCTCCCTACATCCTACCTTAACCTGCTGCGCTGTATGACCCGTGGTTTAGCGCTTCTTTTTTATTGTAATAATAATAACACCCCTCCTTCAGAGTGCCGGTACTGTACTTCCCATCTCCAGGACTCAAGTCCGGCCTGCCGGTTTCCCGGAATCCCTTCATAAATGTTACCTTGCTCACACTCCAACAGCACATCAAGTCCTAAAAACCATTTGTCTCCATTCGCTCGTATCTAACACGCTCACACATGCTGGAAGTCGAAGCCCCTCGCACACAAAACCTCCTTTACCCCCCTCTCTCCAACCTTTCCTAGGCTGACCTCTACCCCGCCTTCCCTCCACTACAGATTTATGCTCTCGAAGTCATTCTATTTTGTTCCAGCCTCTCTACATGTCCAAACCACCTCAACAACCACTCCTCAGCCCTCTGCATTATATTCACACCACACATTGCCCTCAGACACATCTCCACTGCCTCCAGCCTTCTCCTTGTTGCAACATTCACCACCCATGCTTCGCACCCATATAAGAATGTTGGTATAACTATACTCTCATACATTCCCCTCTTTGCTTCCATGGAGGAAATTCTTTGTGTCCACAGACTCCTCAGTGCACCACTCACGTTTTTCCTCTCATCAATTCTATGATTCACCTCATCTTTCATAGACCCATCTGATATGTCCACTCCTAAATATCTGAATACATTCATCACCTCCATACTCTCTCTTTCCAATCTCATATCCAATCTTTCGTTTCCTAATATTTTTGATATCATCATCACCTTACTCTTAACTATATTCATTTTTAATTTTCTTCTTTTACATACCCTACCAAACTCGTCCACCAACCTCTGCAACTTATCTTCAGAATCTCCCAAAAGCACAGTGTCATCAGGAAAGAGCAACTGTGACAACTCCCACTTTGTGTTAGATTCTTTATCTTTTAACCCCACACCTCTTGCCAACACCCGAGCATTCACGTCTCTTACAACTCCATCTATAAATATACTGAACAACCACGGTGACATCACACATCCCTGTCTAAGGCCTACTTTTACTGGGAAATAATCTCCCTCTCTCCTACAATAAATTGATATGCTACAATAAATTGATATGTTCAACTTATATTCAAACTTTATAACTTAGATATGCAACTTTACTTATTTTATAAATTATCAACCATAACTTTTTATTATTTTACTATTATTATTGCTTTAATTTGTTTAATCTGATTTAATTAATTTTATAATGAAGACAAAAGTACAAAACTATGTTCAAATTTCAAAGCTTAAATACTCACCTTTACTCATTGTATACTATCTACAAAAAATCTTACAATTTAGTTTTAAGTTAATTTTAAGTCTGCCCAAAATGCCCTGCATTTTGGCATGTACACCTCATGTAATCTCAATAACCAAATGTAATTCTTTGTATCATGTCCAAATAAAAATATTATTATTATTATTATTATTACATACTCTAACCTGAGCCTCACTATCCTCGTAAAAACTTTTCACCGCTTTCAATAACCTACCTCCTATTCCATACATTTGCAACATCTGCCACATTGCCCCCCTATCCACCCTGTCATGTGCCATTTCCAAATCCATAAATACCACAAAAACCTCTACTCTTATCTAAATATTGTTCACCTATAAGTTTCATTGTAAACACTTGGTCTACACACCTTGGTTTAGCGCTTCTATTTGATTATAATAATAATACACACCTACCCTTTTTAAAGCCTCCTTGTTCATCTGCTATCCTACTCTCTGTCTTACCCTTAATTCTTTCAATAATAACTCTACCATACACTTTACCAGGTATACTCAACAGACTTATTCCCCTATAATTTTTGCACTCTTGTCCCCTTTGCATTTATACAAAGGAACTATGCACGCTCTCTGCCAATCCCTAGGTACCTTACCCTCTTCCATGCATTAAATAAAAACACTAACCACTCCAGAACTATATCCCCACCTGCTTTTAACATTTCTATCTTTATCCCATCAATCCCAGCTGCCTTACCCCCTTTCATTCTACCCACTGCCTCACGAACTTCCCCTACACTCTTAACTCGCTCCTCCTCACTCCTACAAGATGTTATTCCTCCTTGCCCTATACACGAAATCACAGCTTTTCTATCTTCATCAACATTTAACAATTCCTCAAAATATTCCCTTCATCTTTCTGATACATCTAACTCTCCATTTAATAACTCTCCTTTCCTATTTTTAACTCAAATCCATTCGTTCCCTAGGCTTCCTAAACTTATTAATCTCACTCCAAAACTTGTTCTTATTTTCAACAAAATTTGTTGATAACATCTCACCCACTCTCTCATTGGTCTCTTTTTACATTGCTTCACCACTCTCTTAACCTCTCTTTTTCTCTCCATATACTCTTCCCTCCTTGCATCCCTTCTACTTTGTAGAAACCTCTCATATGCTAACTTTTTCTCTCTTACCAAAAAATGGTTACACTTATACTGCACAGTATTTGTTACCTCCAACTTGGAGGTAAGTAACAAATACTGTGCAGTGGAGAGGGTGGCTGTGGCCCTACTGAGCCGAGGTTGATGGTTTGGGGTTGTTGATATGATGTTGAAGGTTGGGGTTCTTGGGATGTTGATGCAACTTCATCAGTTTATTATTGCAGTGGAATCCTCAGGTAGTCTGTTATATGTCGCTGGTTTATTTTATTAGCTGTAATGATCTAATCTTCATACTTTTTTCACTGTGTCACATTTGTGATAACTCATTGTACAAGTCTTTATCTTTGCTATACAGACCATCTTCATGACACGTGTACCATTCTTCAGTATCTCAATTACCTCCAGTTTTTTTTCGAAATAGGCAAAATTTCATGCTTAATTTCCTTTCTTGCTCCACCAGCACTGTCTGCACTTCATTTCGATGACATGATAAATATACAGAGACAAGACGTGGTAATGAAAAGAAGGAAAACTGAGTGATGTGTACCAAGGCAAAATCACATGGTATGCGTCCAAATACACAGACACGTATGGGAGGATGTTTGTTTACATTTCCTCGCCCTTCCCCTCAGTGCTAAAACAGTGGAGTTGTCTAATGCAGTGGGGGTTGCTTGCCTACCTGCCGTGGCCCTCCTTAAAAGAAATGTGTGCCACTAATAGAATTGAATTCTGCTCCAGTGTGCCTTAATGAAAATGGTGCACTTCCATTGGAAACGAAAACTAAATTTAAATCACAGAATACTGAAACCACGAGGTATCACGCAACCTACAAGTACATATCTACTATATATAAAAGAAGTAATTTGTAGCACCTTATCCTTATCTAAGTACTCACTTATGTGCTCATAAATACACCCTTGTGATGTGTAGACCATGTGCTGACACTGAAGCATATAAGTGAGAATAGTTAGATAAGCAGTTAGTTTAATCCTAATTTTGCATTCTATACCGATCTTGTTGGCAGTAGTCAAATATTTACACACACATAATGGGTCCAAGGACTGGGCCCACAAAGTTTTGATAGCTAAACAAGTTACAGTGCTGATGAACTGTTTACATGTTTATATCTGGTTGCTATCATACTGAGTTATTTATACAGACTTGAATTAAGTTACAAAAAAAAAGTTATAATGCAGCTTATATGCAGTAGCTATTTGTTGCATTTATGAATTTAGAAAAGACATATGATGGAGTGGATAGGGTGGCCATGTAGCAGATGTTACGAATGTAAGGAATTGAAGGCAGGTTACTGAAAGTTAAGAGTTTTTATCCGGAGACTGAGGCTCAGGTTAGGGTACGTATATACGAGGGAGGGGGGGGGGGGTATTATTTCCCAGTGAAAGGACTTGGACAAGGATGCATGATGTCACCATAGTTGTTTAATATGTTTATAGATGAGGTTGTGAAAGAAGTAAACACTAGGGTGTTAGGAATTGGTGTTCGATTGAAAGATGTTAGATATGAAATGAAGTGGGAGTTACCCCGTATACTCTTTGCTGGTGACAGTTCTTTTACAGGATTCTGAAGGCAAATTACAAAGATTGGCAGATGAACTTAGGAGAGGATGCTAAAGGATATTAAAAGTGAACATAGAAAAGAGCAAAGTGATGAGGGTAACAATAAAAATCTTGACAATGATAGATTATCAGACTGGAGAGGGCCTGTGAAAGATGAGGTGAACCATAGAACATATGAGGGGAAAAAAAGTGGGTGGTGTGTTGAAGTATCTGTAAAAATAAAGAACTTTATCTATGTAGGTACAGACACTGTATAATCCCTATGGATTTAGTGCTCCCCAGGATATCAATAATTTCTATAGAGGTAAAAAAAAAAAAAGGGATTGTACTAAGATCAAAGTGGCACTAGCATTTTTATATGTGTATGAGGCACGGGTCTTGAATACAACAGCAAAAAAAGAGGCTAGAGGAAGTGGAGATTGTCATGTTAGAGAGCAATGTTTGGTGTGAATAGCATGTAAAGAATTAAGAGAACAGAAATTAAAATGTGATGTGGGGTGACCAAGGGTATAATTCAGAGATTCAAGGAGGGGATATTGAGGTGGTTTGGCCATGTAGAGAGGCTGGATTTGGATAGTGTTGTGTATATTGTGAACAACAAAGGGCTTAACACTGACCCATGTGGAACACCACTTGTGATATACCCTTACTCTGATTTCTCCTCATTTATGTAAACTCTGTTTCCTGTATATAAACCACACCTCTATCCATGAAAAAATTCCCCTATATTCTGTGCGCTTTTACTTTCCTCAACAATCTCCTGTGTGAGACTCTACATCGAAGACTTTACTAAAGTCCATATACACGATATGATGTCCATTATCATGATTTATAACCTCAAATACCTTAGTGAAAAAAGTTAGTAAATTTGTTAAACTGGACTGAGATTCATTGATCAATTTGTCTTTCAAGGTGGCTTCAAAATGTCTTGACAGTTATTGATCCCATCAATTTTCCCAAAATAGAGGTTAGACTAATTGGTCTATAATTCGAAGCAAAAGATCTGTCTCCTGCTTTGTAGATAGGTATCACATTTGCTATTTTCCACTAATCTGGAGCTGTATGTTTAGCGCTTCTATTTGATTATAATAATAATCTGGAGCTGTATGACCCCTGTGGTTTAGCGCTTCTTTTTGATTATAATAATCCACTAATCTGGCACTATGGCAGTTTGTAGTGATATGTTGAAAATGCTAGCTAATGGTTTGCTAAGTTCCTTCTTACATTCCTTTGTAAACCTTGAGAGCAATTCATCAGGGCCCTTTGATTTGTTAGGTTTTAATCTGTCTATTTGTCCGAGAACCATGTCACTAGTGACTTAGAGCGTGCATTACTTATTTTCGTCTTGACCTGTATATTTTTTTATTTCTGGAATTTCACTAGTATCTTTCACAAAAACTGAGAGGTAATAAGTATTTAAGACTGTACAAATTTCTTTGCCACTGTCAAAGAGCTGACTTGAGCAGCTTTCAAGTGGGTCTGTCTCCTCCCTAATCTTACTCCTATATAAGTTGATTCCTGAAGTCTCTTTGTCCATTTTTGATTCGCCTGTAAATGTTTATCTACTGAGTACCATTTTTGTTTGATCTAATTTTTCTAATTGGAACATACGTTGCCTGGGCAGCTTGAACTATGTTTTGAAAAATGTCATATTGGCAACCATCTCCACCTACCTGGCTCACAGGATAATCACCTGTCGGGTCACACCAGGTGACTCCACCCAGATAATCCCTCAGACCCATAAAGTCGGCTGCACGAAAATCAAGGACACTAACTTAATTGTAGTTATTACGGTAATTTCATGATATATTGAAACTTGAGTTATCTGTGATCAGTTTCCTCAAGCTCATAATTAACCTCAAGATTATTAATTAGTGATTACTTGTTAGCTAGAACTAAGTCAAACAGGTTATTTTCTCTAGCTGGTTGTCAGAAACTGGACCTGGATCGTATCAAGAAAGTCGCTAGACTCAAGATTTCCTGTCAAACTGCTCCAATAAGTTTGGCTGAAGTTAAAATCTTCCATTAACACAACATTTTTGTATCCAGATGCCTTAGTAATTTCGTCCCATAGAAGTTTACCGTGTTCCCTATCAATGGGGGCCTGAACACCACATCCAAAATTAGTTTTGCACATCCCTCAAGAAATTGTAGCCAAATAGATTCAGTGTCTGTCACTTCACTTTTATATCTTGTCTAATGCAACAGTTTAAATTACCTCTGCCAAATATCGCCACTCCACCACTATTCCTGTTGACCATTTAGAGGCTGGTGTATTTACAATACAAGTTTTATTTGCCCCTATTCTCTTAGTTATTTGTGGAATGCATTTTGAACATTAGAAACATTTTGAATTCAATATACTATATACATACTATAAACAATGAATGTTAATAAATATACACGTTTACCTATAACCAAGTATTGAGGTGCAGTTGCACTGTGAATGCTTCATTTTCCTCATTATGTCACTAGTAATACTGGCTCTCGGGTAAATACTCTATATTTATTTATACATTTATAATGTAAAACATTTATCTGTACAGTATGTGTGACATGAACAAAATGTCTTTCTGTTTAATTGCAAAATCTCAAGTTGATGCTAATGCAAACTTAAGTAGATTTACAGTTAATGGTTGATGTTTTATATACAATGTGTATGTACTATGAACACATCTCATCAACTTCTATTGTGCAGTATTTTGTGTACTTTATTATTAGTCCAGTTAATGTGACAACACAGCATTTTCTGTTTCATAGAAATTAATTTTCAAATCCATATAAAATAAATAAAGAAGCAACATTTTTGTGTTTTTTGTTATACCTCTAAAAATCCAAATGAAATATCAAGTTTTTACATGTATGGTAATTATCACACCAGTATGTAGTGCATCATATTTTATAAATCCGCCCTGGGAATTTGATAAAAAATGTAATAAGTAATAATGTATTGATGCTGTCACACTTGGAAAGTGGTTCCTTCAACACAACCTCAATCATTGTTAACATCCTAACTTGTGCCAGCTCTAACTTTCGTTTTTTTTTATCATACAACTACATTCTTCATACTACTTGCCTTTGCTGTTAGTTTCTCTCCATCTTTCAATGCTTTATGATTTGTATGGGTTTGATGCATTTTTTGTCAATTTACTAATTATAATGCTAATGCTGTTAATTAATATAATTATTCCGACTTAAGCAGCCCTGCATACTGAAATCACCCACAATTTTAATTACAATTCCAAATTAAGATATCACCCTCTAGTGACTGTTAGGCTCTAAAATGGAATTAGTTGAGCTAAGACTCTAGACCAGAGTCTGCCTTGGGCAGCCTCTTTTTTGAGTTGTGAGCATCATAGCTGCTGTCCCTGAAGGCAGTTTCTTTTAATGGTGAGGATTACAGTCTTTGTTGATGCTTTTAGACCTTGCTGGTGGAGGCTTCTCTCGGGAGGGTGTCTGTGGTCTGCAAATGCGTAACCACACGGGGCCCCTAGCATTTACTGTGCATGCAGAGCCTTATTCTTGTTTCAGCTTGTCTGGAAGTGAGCTTGCTCTTCGAGCTGTGGCCTTTGGATGAGTGGATACTAGGTGATTTTATATGGCCTTGTTACAGCCTTCAGAGTGGACTGGTGAAATACTTTCTCATTACTTTATCTTAAGTTTTAAATGCCAGAACTTCAGTCATTGTCGACCCTTCAACTTTTACTCCTTCATGTAGTCTCAATTGATTCTACTTCTACTGTACTGCACTTCAAGATAGTGATAATTTTCCCCATCATCACAACCACTCATTCCTCTACTCATCCTCATTGCTGCTCAAAGTGTAAAAATTGGAAGCTCTTCAATGTTATACCCCACAAAGAATTTCTCTCTCTATCTCTTTCTAAGACTGGGGTTCCAAGGTGGTAATAGCAGTGATGTACAACCCTCCACTAAACAGCAAGAAACCATCACAATAATACTATATAAACAACAGAATAATGGTAGATACATTAGCTGAGGTAGCCAGAGGGGCCCACATGGGCAGGGCAAAGCTACTAGTTATGGGGTACTTTAACCATAAGGAGATTGACTGCGAAAGCCAAGAGCCACACGGAAAACCAGAAATGTGAGGGCTAAAAATATGGAGGTGGTAATGGAGAACTCCATGCACCAACATGTTAAGGATAAGAGAGAGAGAGAGAGAGAGAGAGAGAGAGAGGAGAGGGATGAACCAGCAAGGCTGGACCTTGTATTCACACTGAGTGGTTCTGACATTAGGGATTCTACATATGAGAGGCCCCTCGGCGCTAGTGATAACGTGGTCCTGAGTTCTGAATACCTTGTAGAAGTAAAAATGGAGAGCGAAACAAGGATGTGAAAGACAAACTTCCAAAGAGGGAACTACACAGGCATGAGGCAATTCCTGCATGAGTTGTACTGGGAAAGGGAACCAGAGGGAAAGACAGTGAATGAGGTGATGGAGTATGTGTCCAGAAAGTGCAGAACGGAAGAAAAATTTATACCCAGGAGCAAGAGAAGCAAGGGAAAAACAGAGTGAGCCATTGAACTGTAGAAAGACTAGCTAAATGTGCTACAGAGCATGGAACATATATAGAAGGCAAAGGTCTCCGAAAACCAAGGAACTGAGCTGAAAAAAACAGAAATGAACATGTACGGATAAAATGGGGGCTCAACGGTATATGAGAAGAGAGTTCACAAAGAATGATTGGGAAGACCAGTAGGTGAGAATCAGCAAGAAATTAGAGGGAGGATTCTCAAGAGAGGAAAGGCACGTACAAAACAGTGAGCCAAAGTAGTAGAGTGCAGCAGCTCTTGACACATTACACTCAACTGATGACGAGGTGAAGAAGCTTTTGTGTAAACAAGATATTTCAAAGGCAGTGGAACCAGATAATAATTCTCCATGGGTCTTCAACAAGTCAATTGACACAGGGCAACTGCTGGAGTAGAAAACAGTAAATTTGGTCCCAATTTTTAATAAAGGAGAGACAGATAGAATTAAATTACAGACCAATGTCACTGACGTGCATAGTATGTAGGGATATGGAGATTATCAGAAGAGTGGTGGAGCACCTAGAAAGGAGTGGGTCCATACATGACAACCAGCATGGCTTTAGAGATGGTAAATTCTGTCTCACAGACCTACTGGAGTTTTACGACAAGGTAACAGAAGTATGGCAGGAGAGAGGTGGGTGGGTTGATTGCATCTTCCTGGAGTGTACCACATAAAGACTGGTCAGCTAGAGGAACAGGCATGAATAACAACAAAAGCACTACAACAGATCAAGGCATACCCAACACGAAGGGAACAACTAGTAATTGTCCATGAAGAAGTGTTGGAATGTATGCATATGACGAGTGGTGTTCCACTGTATATGTGAATGATATGATGATAGGAATAGATCAGAAGTGTTCCTGTTTGCAGATGATGTGAAACTAATGAGAATACATACAGGAAAGACCACCACAAGTGGATCTTCATAGGCTGCAGATATGGTCTGAAAAGTGGCTACTGAAATTTAACTCCAGTAAGTGCAAAGTTATGAAGTTTGGAAAAGATAAAGAAGACCGTAGACAGAGTACAGGCTCGGAAGGCAAAGGCTGCAAAACCAAGTATATTGCCTGAGATGCACATCAACCAAATAACCACAGTAGCAACTGCGTGCCTGGCAAATTTAAGACTGCTTCTACTAGAAGACCCCGCCTCCTGTAACGTCTTCGAGGTCTTCCACACCTCACCTTCGACAGAATTTAAGACTCCATTCTCATTCTTCAGCTTCATATTGTTCCAGACCATGGAGCTAGACTCTTCTCCAAGCTGAGAGAGACTGACCACCTCAAATTATTTCTCCAAGGTTGATGGACTGATTACATCATCTTTACCTCGTCACTACTGCTGCCTGCAATACATTCTCCTCTGTATTTGACTGAAGAAGTCTACTGCGTAGGTGAAACGTTTCAACAAATAAGATACTAAACTGTTATACAGGTCTTACTCATCATCAGGTCTTCAGGTACCATCTATGATGTCTTCTCTACATGGGCTCTCGTCACATGACTAATTTTTGTTTTCTGAGAATCCTTATAAGTTTAAAGGTCCATGGATGATTTTCTTTGTATCAGGCCCGGCCATATCTAATAATTATCATTTTTTTTACAGTAAGAATAATCCTAATGAATTTGTTCTTCAGATCTGTCACGAATTATATTCAGTTCTTTAAATACACAAAATTTCCATGATATTACCAGGTATACAGTCGTCATAAATATCATTTCCTCCCATGAATATTATTGTGTGATAATGTCTTCAGTTCAACACTAGATTCATTCTTATTGAATGTTCTTTGGAAGTCAGCAGCTGCGCACTTCACACTCTCAAAGTTGACTCTGACCAACCAAACTTTGTCTTGGATTGTTTACAGATGAATTTTCCAAACCTTCCAACCACTTGCAATTAACTATTGACATGTATGATACCACCTTACCTTAACAGCCTTGATTTTTCAGTTGCAGGTTCAGCAAATCCTAAATTCATGGAAATATTCTCTTTGATTCTGTAAGCTAATTATAGGCACTTAAAGGGAAAAAAGCTGTCAGGAAATGACAGGAATCTTACACCAACTGCAATCATTTATGGAGTGGAATCACAGTCAATGGCCTCCACTCCATAACAACAGATATTAATGCCAGGAAAAAAAGATCCCATCCCTTCAATACCACCAATCCGACGACATTCATCTTCGCAAATATACAGGGTCTAAAGCCAGCAACGAACAACAAAATACCTTACATTTGCAATGTTTGCGGCTTTGTGTGTGTGTGTATGTGTATGTGTGTGTATGTGTGTGTGTGTATATATGTATGTGTATATGTATATGTGTGTGTGTGTGACCCAACAATTAAAATTTGCACCAATAACTCATTACAGTTGTGGCCGGGTGTAGACTAATAGATTGCTCATTTCTTTATAATTTGTTCATGATTGCAACCATGTACAGACGTAAGTAAATTTACTTACTTACATGATTCATTACCTTGTAACTAGTGAATTCATTACCTTTGTACCTTGTTCAGCTATCAAAACTTTGGGGCCCAGTCTCTGACCCTTTATATACCTCTGTAATCTGCAAATACCTTTGTAACTTGTCATGATTGTGACCAGATCCATATGAGTTCATTACCTTTGTAACTTGCTCAGCTATCAAACTTTGAGGTCCAGTCACTGGACCCATTATGTACCTCTGTAATCTTTTGACTACCGCCCACAGGATGGGTATGGGGTGCATAATAAAGATATCAAACTAACTAAAACTGCGGCTTTCACAGAGACCCACATAAAGGATCACTTGGACAATGAAATATGGATCCCGGCTACAACCTATACAGATGTGACAGAGTGAACAGGCAAAAGGAAGGGGGGTTGGCTTATATATCACAGAGCCACTTATATGCTCAGAACTACTAAATGCCTCAAATGATGTAGTTGAAGTTTTAGCAGTAAAGATCGAGAATCAAAACCTGGTCATCGTGGTTGTATACAAGCCTCCGGATGCAACGTCCCAACAATTCCAGGAACAGCTTCTGAAAATTGACCACTGTCTGGAAAACCTTCCAGCTCCTGCCCCCAACATCTTGCTCCTGGGGGATTTCAACCTAAGGCACCTAAAATGAAGGTATATTGCAAACAATGTGGTAGCAGAGATAACACCAGGTGGCAGCTCAGATGAAAACTCGCACACACACGAGCTTTTAAATCTCTGCACCAAATTCACCTTAAACCAGCAAATAATAGAGCATACAAGATTGGAGAATACGCTGGACCTCATCTTCACTAACAATGATGATCTGATACGAAATGTCATCATATCAAAAACAATATACTCAGATCACAACATAATAGAGGTCCAGACATGTATGCAGGGAGCCCCATACCGACAAAATGTGATCAGTCGCGAGGGAGCCTTCACCAAATTCAACTTCAATAACAAAAACATAAGGTGAGACCAAGTAAACCAAGTCCTAAATGATATAAACTGGGAAGATAGCCTAAGCATCACGGATCCTAACCTATGTCTAGAACAAATTAACTCTGTGGCACTTGAGGTTTGCTCAAGGGAAATTCCCTTAAGGAAAACGAGGAGAAGATGTAAACTAGAAAGAGACAGGCGCTCCCTATACAGGCGAAGGCAAAGAATAACAGCGGCTACAAGAGGTCAATATATCTGAAATACGTAGGGAGACACTGGTCAGAGAAATAGCAAACATCGAACCAAAACTAAAAGAATCTTACAGGAATCAAGAAATGCGGGAAGAACTAAAAGCCATAAATGAAATTGGAATAAACCCAAAGTATTTCTTTTCTTATGCCAAATCAAAGTCGAGAACAACATCCAGTATTGGGCTCCTACTTAAACGGGATGGGTCCTACACAGATGACAGCAAGGAAATGAGTGAGCTACTAAAGTCCCAGTATGACTCAGTTTTTAGCGAGCCGCTAACCAGACTGAAAGTCGGAGACCTAAATGATTTTTTTATGAGAGTGCCGCAGAACTTGGTAGACACAAGCCTATCTGACATTACCCTGGCGCCAAATGACTTCGAAAAGGCGATAAATACATGCCCATGCACTCCGCTCCAGGCCCAGACTCGTGGAACTCCGTGTTCATCAAGAACTGCAAGAAGCCCCTATCACGTGCTTTTAACATCCTATGGAGAGGGTGCATGGACACTGAGGTCGTCCCGCAGTTACTAAAAACAACAGACATAGCCCCACTCCACAAAGGGGGCAGTAAAGAAATAGCAAAGAACTACAGACCAATAGCGCTAACGTCCCATATCATAAAAATCTTAGAAAGGGTTCTAAGAAGCAAGGTCGCCACTCATCTAGATACCCATCAATTACACAACCCAGGGCAGCATGGGTTTAGAGCAGGTCGCTCCTGTCTGTCCCAACTACTGGATGCTCTAGAAGACAAACAGAATGCAGATGTTATATACACAGACTTTGCAAAAGCCTTTGACAAGTGTGACCATGGTGTAATAACACACAAAATGCGTGATAAAGGAATAACAGGAGAAGTTGGTAGATGGATCTATAATTTCCTAACAAGTAGAACACAAAGAGTAGTAGTCAACAGAGTAAAGTCTGAGGCAGCTACTTTGAAAAGCTCTGTTCCACAAGGCACAGTACTCGCTCCCATCCTGTTCCTCATCCTCATATCGGACATAGACAGGGATATAAGCCACAGTGCCGTGTCTTCCTTAGCAGATGACACCCGATTCTACATGACAGTGTCCACCGTTGAAGACACTGCAAGACTCCAAGGAGACATTAACCAAATCTTTAAATGGGCTGCAGAAAACAATATGAAGTTCAATGATGAGAAATTTCAATTACTCCAATATGGAAAACGTGAGGAAATTAAAAATCTCATCGGAGTATAAAACAAATTCCAACCACAAAATAGAGCGAAAAACTATTGTCAAAGACCTGGGAGTGATCATGTCAGAGGATCTCACCTTCAAGGACCATAACACTGTAGCAATCGCATCTGCTAGAAAAATGACAGGATGGATAATGAGAACCTTCAAAACCAGGGATGCCAAGCCCATGTTGACACTTTTCAGGTCGCTTGTTGTATCTAGGCTGGAATATTGCTGCACACTAACTGCACCTTTCAAATCAGGTGAAATTGCTGACCTAGAAAATGTACAGAGAACTTTCACAGCACGCATAACTGCGATAAACCACCTCAATTACTGGGAACACTTGAAGTTCCTAAACCTGTACTCCCTAGAACGCAGGCAGGAGAGATACATTATTATATACACTTGGAAAATTCTAGAGATATTAGTACCAAACTTGCACACGAGAGTCACTCCCTACGAAAGCAAAAGACTCGGCAGACGATGCAACATCCCCCCAATGAAAAGTAGGGGTGCCACTAGCACGTCGAGAGACAACACAATAAGTGTCAGGGGCCCAAGACTGTTCAACTGCCTCCCAGCATACATAAGAGGGATACCAATAAACCCCTGGCTGTCTTCAAGCAGGCACTGGACAGGCACCTAAAGTCGGTACCTGACCAGCCAGGCTGTGGTTCGTACGTTGGACTGCGTGCGGCCAGCAGTAACAGCCTGGTTGATCAGACCCTGATCCAACATGAGGCATGGGCACAGACCGAGCCGCAGGAGCGTTGACCCTTGGAACTCTCTCCAGGTAAACTCCAGGTAAACTTACTTTACTAGAAGCAACGTATCCATCCTATGGATGTATATCATATGAGCTGCTAATTGTTACGACCCTAGCCGCTAAGCAGGTGTTGAAATATATTATGACTTGTGGGGAATTTTTTTTTACATAATTTCCTAAATGTAGAACATATGAATGAATATTATAATAACTGTGTAATAAAATATGATTCTGATTTGACCCTTTCGAGAAATTTCGAGTGAAGGGGGGGGTGTAGAACAGCTGTGGAGTGATGCTGGAGGGAGACGCCATATTGAATTTAATGTATGAACTCTGGACTGAATTGTTCAATGTAATCAAGTCTTCTCGAAGGTCATTTGGTGTATATTGGCCTCAATCCATAATTTAGAAATTGCTGACACGTTCCTGCTGAAGAATTGGGATAAATAGTGTGGAAAACCCTTACAATTTGGCAACAAGGATGGAAAAACAGAGGACACCAATTCTCCCAGCAGCACACCTCAGCTAAGTGATGCTTACCCATAATGTACAGTAGTTTTTGTGTTGGCCATCGTAAATTCTAGCTGCATAGTCATCATGTAACACATGATGACTATAATGTATCTGCCAGGTCTCACAAATGGAAAAAAATATCCTAATGTTAATAATCCTCATAATTCATCCCATTAAAAGTGTTGCATAGGCACATATCAAAAATAAAGTTTCTCCACATCAAATTATGAGGAATAAGTACCTTAATGTGAGTGGCCTAGTTAATAATGGGCAAGTCAAGCAAAAGAGGGATTGTCTTTTTTGCAAGTGGCCTCATTTCTCCAAGAATTGTAATGCTTTTGATTCATGGGAGGCTAAGGTGGAAAGTTTAGAAGAACTTGACATCTGTATCAGATGTTTAGGCAGTCATAATGTAAAGGATTGTTATGCCAAACTGATTAATTGCTGTCAATGCCACAAAGAAGGCATCATATAGTAATGTGTAAGGGTTTATATAACGATAATAATTATGATGATAATGACAATGATGATAATAATGATGTTAACACTGAAACAACAGTTACTAATGTAAAAATTGCAGCTAATGTTAATGATGATGGCATAGCTGAAGTAGCCTTATCTGTGGTGAATGTAAAAAATTCGGGATAAAAGGCGTAAATAAAAAAGATGTAACTGCATTATTGGACCAGGGATCTCAACGCACATTCATAAAACGTAGCTGACTTATTGGTATGAAACTGCAAAAGGGGGATCCTATAAATCTAAAATTATCTGGTTTTCTGTCACATAAAAGAGCCCAGTTATACGATACTGTGTATGTAAATGTCGGCGTGTGTAATGATACAAAACGTATCAATGTAGTTATAGTTGATAGACTCAAACATAAAATCTCTACAATAGGGTTTAGTGAAGCTACTGAGAGGCTTTCACAAAATAGTGTAGAATTGGCAGCCTCGTGTGTGAATAATGACTCAGTGGGGCCAATAGGTCTTCTAGTAGAGAGTGATTATGATGCTACATTTTCAGTTCTCAGGTAAGGACCCACTAGGGGCGAGGGGGAAGTGGGGACAAAAGAAGAATAGCCGGTGAGAGGAAGAGCTGAAGTAGAAGAGAAAGAGTCAGGACTAAACCCAACAGTCTAACTACTACCACTACATTTGTAAAGGGTGTGGTAAAGATATGTGGTGTTTATCTTCTAAAAACAGCAGAGCCATGTAATGTATGGTAAGCTTCCTCGCTCTAATAATTAATAACTAAATGGAACAGTAAATATTAGTTATTTTTATAATCTAATAATTGTGTTAATAAATGCATAGAGAGATGAAACTAAATTGTTGTTAAAGGGAAATTTGTAAAAGGTTTAATAATAGATAAATTAAGGCTATATTTAGATGATGATGTAATTAGGTGTAGAGATAGGTTACAAAATGAATTGTGTGAATGTATAATGTATCCTATCTTTATACCAAATCCCATTCTCTGATAATTTTAATTATAAATGTGTGTAAAAATTGTAAAGCAAAGTGGAATACAAAAACAATTTTAAATAAGTTGTTTATCAACAACCATCCCCTGGCCACAGTGTGGAATTTTTTTACATAATTTCCTAAATATTAAATATATGAATGAATAATATAATAATTGTGTAATAAAATATGATGCTGATTTGTCTCTTTCGAGAAATTTTGAGTGAGGGGGGGTGTTGTAGAACAGCTGCGGAGTGACGCTGGAGGGAGATGCCATATTGAACTTAATGTGTGAACTCTGGACTGAATTATGCCATGTAATCAACTCTTATCGAAGGTCAATTGGTGAATATCAGCCCCAATCCATAATTTAGAAATTGCTGACACATTCCTGCTGAAGAATTGAGATAAATAGTGTGGAAAACCCTTACAATTTCAACAAGGATGGAAAAATAGTGGACACCAATTATCCCAGCAGCACACCTTAGCTAAAAGACGCTTACCCATAATGTACAGTAGTTTTTGAGTTGTCCATCGTAAATTCTAGCTAATAGGGTAATGTTAGGGTGAGTTCCATCACATTAAGTGTCTTCCTGTGATAAATGGTAAGTAGTAATACAAATTTCCTTTCTAATAACACTAATAATTTATTTAAAATAATTAAATTATGTGTTCCCAGCAAGCCTAATCATATACAGTCCACACAACT
The DNA here is from genome assembly GCA_009830355.1 of Cherax destructor. Taxonomy (NCBI): domain Eukaryota; kingdom Metazoa; phylum Arthropoda; class Malacostraca; order Decapoda; family Parastacidae; genus Cherax; species Cherax destructor. Next base: position 21,378 of record WNWK01016759.1, read on the forward strand.
TTAATTTACCTGAGTAGCTGGTTTTAATATTATAATTATTAATTTAATGTCAGGTCTAGCTTTTTGTGAGAGTGGTAGGGAGTGGGCATCGAGGGAGTTACAGTTAGGCGACATTCTTTGACTTAAGTCCCACGTACCTCACCCAAATTACTTGCAGGTAATAATTCGGATAATGCCCTGTAAGCCTCCTGCAGGTGATTTGCTCACATAATAATAATAATAATAATAATAATAATAATAATAATAATAATAATAATAATAATAATAATAAAAATAATAATAATAATAATAATAATAATAATAATAATAATAATAATAATAATAATAATAATAATAATAATAATTCACTTGATTAATGAAACACGGGTTGTGAATACCCAAGACTTTATGCACTGACTTTATTTACAACTGTTCTATTTATTACTTTACTATTTCTACTTAATCTAACAACGTGTTAATTGTGTTATTGACCAAATTATCATTACTAATTAATTATCGAAATACGCCATTTACTTTCACGTTTATTACCCCCACATTATAACAGCCACTGCAGAGCCTCTCGATCTCAATCGCAAATTAACGATTAATAATTTCTCATTTATAAGCAATGTGTTAATTCTCAGAGATCGGTAAAGCACCTCAGTGTTGGATTTTTTTGTCACTATCCTTACTTACATAAGATAAATGCGCTTTAGGTACCGTTGGACTTCCATGAGTTTGTCAGGTTGGACTTTCATGAACCTGCCAGGTTGAACTTTCATGAACCTGTCAGGTTAGACTTCCATGAACCTGCCAGGTTGAACATCCATGAACCTGCCAGGTTGAACATACATGAACCTGTCAGGTTGAACTTCCATGAACCTGTCAGGTTGGACTTCCATGAACCTGCCAGGTTGAACATCCATGAACCTGCCAGGTTGAACTTCCATGAACCTGTCAGGTTGGACTTCCATGAACCTGCCAGGTTGAACATACATGAACCTGTCAGGTTGGACTTCCATGAACCTGTCAGGTTGGACTTCCATGAACCTGCCAGGTTGAACATCCATGAACCTGCCAGGTTGGACTTCCATGAACCTGTCAGGTTGGACTTCCATGAACCTGTCAGGTTGGACTTCCATGAACCTGTCATGTTGGACTTCCATGAACCTGTCAGGTTGAACATCCATGAACCAGCCAGGTTGAACATCCATGAACCTGACAGGTTGTTCTCCACATAATTCTTGACCTTATTAATTATAATGTGAGTTAACTAGTGTTATCTTGTTGATATTATTCGTGTAAAACAAACGTGAATAATTGTCATGATTATGAAATTTTACTTGTGGGAAATTATTTAAAGGCTTACAAAGAACACCTGTACTCAGTGTCAACGTGTCACAGTCACCTCAGTGTCACAGTCACCTCAGTGTCACAGTCACATCAGTGTCACAGTCACCTCAGTGTCACAGTCATCTCAGTGTCACAGTCACCTCAGTGTCACAGTCACCTCAGTGTCACAGTCACCTCAGTGTCACAGTCACCTCAGTGTCACAGTCACCTCAGTGTCACAGTCATCTCAGTGTCACAGTCACCTCAGTGTCACAGTCACCTCAGTGTCACAGTCACCTCAGTGTCACAGTCACCTCAGTGTCACAGTCACCTCAGTGTCACAGTCACCTCAGTGTCACAGTCACCTCAGTGTCACAGTCACTCAGTGTCACAGTCCCTCAGTGTCACAGTCACCTCAGTGTCACAGTCACCTCAGTGTCACAGTCACCTCAGTGTCACAGTCACCTCAGTGTCACAGTCACCTCAGTGTCACAGTCACCTCAGTGTCACAGTCACCTCAGAGTCACAGTCACCTCAGTGTCACAGTCACCTCAATATCACAGTCACCTCAGTGTCACAGTCACCTCAGTGTCACAGTCACCTCAATATCACAGTCACCTCAGTGTCACAGTCACCTCAGTGTCACAGTCACCTCAATCTCACAGTCACCTCAGTGTCACAGTCACCTCAGTGTCACAGTCACCTCAGTGACACAGTCACCTCAATCTCACAGTCACCTCAGTGTCACAGTCACCTCAGTGTCACAGTCACCTCAGTGTCACAGTCACCTCAGTGTCACAGTCACCTCAGTGTCACAGTCACCTCAGTGTCACAGTCAGCTCTCAGTGTCACAGTCACCTCAGTGTCACAGTCACCTCAGTGTCACAGTCACCTCAGTGTCACAGTCACCTCAGTGTCACAGTCACCTCAGTGTCACAGTCACCTCAGTGTCACAGTCACCTCAGTGTCACAGTCACCTCAGTGTCACAGTCACCTCAGTGTCACAGTCACCTCAGTGTCACAGTCACCTCAGTGTCACCAGTCACACCTCAGTGTCACAGTCACCTCAGTGTCACAGTCACCTCAGTGTCACAGTCACCTCAGGTCACAGTCACCAGTGTCACAGTCACCTCAGGTCACAGTCACCTCAGTGTCACAGTCACCTCAGTGTCACAGTCACCTCAGTGTCACAGTCACCTCAGAGTCACAGTCACCTCAGTGTCACAGTCACCTCAGAGTCACAGTCACCTCAGTGTCACAGTCACCTCAGTGTCACAGTCACCTCAGTGTCACAGTCACCTCAGTGTCACAGTCACCTCAGTGTCACAGTCACCTCAGTGTCACAGTCACCTCAGAGTCACAGTCACCTCAGTGTCACAGTCACCTCAGTGTCACAGTCACCTCAGTGTCACAGTCACCTCAGTCCAGTCACCTCAGTCACAGTCCTCAGTGTCACAGTCACCAGTCAGTGTCACAGTCACCTCAGTGTCACAGTCACCTCAGTGTCACAGTCACCTCATTCTCACAGTCACCTCAGTGTCACAGTCACCTCAGTGTCACAGTCACCTCAGTCTCACAGTCACCTCAGTGTCACAGTCACCTCAGTGTCACAGTCACCTCAGTGTCACAGTCACCTCAGTGTCACAGTCACCTCATTCACAGTCACCTCAGTGTCACAGTCACCTCAGTGTCACAGTCACCTCAGTGTCACAGTCACCTCAGTGTCACAGTCACCTCAGTGTCACAGTCACCTCAGTGTCACAGTCACCTCAGTGTCACAGTCCTCAGTGTCACAGTCACCTCAGTGTCACAGTCACCTCAGTGTCACAGTCACCTCAGTGTCACACTCACCTCAGTGTCACAGTCACCTCAGTGTCACAGTCACCTCAGTGTCACAGTCACCTCAGTGTCACAGTCACCTCAGTGTCACAGTCACCTCAGTGTCACAGTCACCTCAGTGTCACAGTCACCTCAGTGTCACAGTCACCTCAGTGTCACAGTCACCTCAGTGTCACAGTCACCTCAGGTCACAGTCCTCAGTCACATTCACCTCAGTGTCACAGTCACCTCAGTGTCACAGTCACCTCAGTGTCACAGTCACCTCAGTGTCACAGTCACCTCAGTGTCACAGTCACCTCAGAGTCACAGTCACCTCAGTGTCACAGTCACCTCAGTGTCACAGTCACCTCAGTGTCACAGTCACCTCAGTGTCACAGTCACCTCAGTGTCACAGTCACCTCAGTGTCACAGTCACCTCAGTGTCACAGTCACCTCAGTGTCACAGTCACCTCAGAGTCACAGTCACCTCAGGTCACAGTCACTCAGTGTCACATCATCCTCTAGTGTCACAGTCACCTCAGTGTCACAGTCACCTTGTGCAGTACCTGTCACAGTCACCTCAGTGTCACAGTCACTCTCAGAGTCACATACTCTCAGTGTCGTCACCTCAGATTCACAGTCACCTAGTGTACATCACCTCAGAGTCACAGTGCACCTCATGTCATAGTCACTCGAGGTCACAGTCACCTATCACTCTACAACGATCCTCACTTAAGACTAAATTTTCATTTGGTGACTTTAATTTACACTTTGGTTTCACTGCAGATTGAATGGACTTAAATTATAACAATTACTACACGATGCAGTGCAAACACTTTTTTAAATAATGGAGTTTATCATCGGAGGAATAACTTATTACTAGTTAAGGTCTTGTTGATATTTAGGATCAAAGTATATTAGCATTTTACTTTAACAGCACTCAACACTTATTGTTAGGCAGGAGGGTTGACCTGTATCGCTGAGTTAAGAGAGTTAGCTGCTCAAGTAATACTGACCTAGGATGGCAACAGTGCAATTTGAATATGGGGCTGTGTTATTGTGTGTACATTAAACATCTTGGACTCAGGGAACATGGGAGGCAGGAGGAGGGTGATGATAATGATGTCTGGAGCTGGAGACGCACACTCAACCTTATTCACACTTGCGTCCAGTCCACTCAACCTTATTCACACTTGCGTCCAGTCCACTCAACCTTATTCACACTTGCGTCCAGTCCACTCAACCTTATTCACACTTGCGTCCAGTCCACTCAACCTTATTCACACTTGCGTCCAGTCCACTCAACCTTATTCACACTTGCGTCCAGTCCACTCAACCTTATTCACACTTGCGTCCAGTCCACTCAACCTTATTCACACTTGCGTCCAGTCCACTCAACCTTATTCACACTTGCGTCCAGTCCACTCAACCTTATTCACACTTGCGTCCAGTCCACTCATTAAGAAGCCGTTCAGTATTTTCTGCTAGTATAATACTTGTACTTGGTATATTACCTAACGGAGCTGCGAGATTCTGTGCCCGTCAAGTGTTCGCTTAGGATCGCGCACATTCTGCAAAATCTTGAAACTCTATAAATTATTGTCATCCAATATTATGTGCACAGATGTAGTACACTTGAGATCTGATCCCCGATTGTTTCAGGATCTGATCCAACTATACTGGAACACCCTGACGCCACCTACACCACAATATCTGCACCAGTGACTATTCAATTAATTCTGATGAGTCGGCAGGCAGTAATCTGCTGCTAAATCAGAGTGCGAGTGAGCATTTAATTATAATTATGGGTAACACAATGGGTTACTTGTCCCTAAGGTAACCCAGCTGCGCAGACGCCTTTGCGTCAAATGCTAACCTGCCACGGAGTAATCGATTTGTATATTATTATTATTAATTATTATGAGTGATCTAATTATCATTGAGTTAAGCCCTTTAAAACAGTATTAGATAATTTATGCAGTTAAAATTTAGTTTATCTTAGAGATTAAAGGTAATTGTAGTATTCAAGTCAACACAAAACATTAGTTTGATATAGCGAGGTTCTCCTAAAAAACTAGAAGTACTTCATGCCACGGTACGGGTGGTATTTGAACCCATGGCGAGTGTATCGTAAAACTCCAAGCCAGTGCATAACCCACTCGGCCAGCTGGAGCGATCCGAGAGACATTCCCGTGTTTCATAAGCCCATCCTCCTCTACCTCAGTGCATGCGAAAGTGGTAATGGAAGGCGGTCATAAAATTGCAGTGCAGCTAATTATAAAAAATGTATATGTTTGTGTTTATAAATTTCTGTATAGATGTTGATATTAATATGTATACATGTGTGCATGCGCGTGTGTAGTTGTGTGCATATGAGTAGTAGACATTCACTCAGAGTGGCTCAAAATGGCGGCGGTCACCCCCCCCCCCTCCCGAGCAGCCCCGCACCTCCCCCCTCACCCCCATCAACCCCCCCTTCACCCCCCAATTTTTTTTTCCAAATTTTTTTTTCAATATATATTTTTTTTCCAATTTTTTTCCAAATTTTTTCAAATTTTTCATTTTTTTCAAAATTCATTTTTCTCGATAATCCCCTATGGGGTATGGTAAAAAAATTTCTCTCGATTTCAATATTACTTCTATCATCCCTCCATCTCCTTGGATCAAGATCAAGCTCCCCATCTCCCACCCACAATTTTTTTCCCGTTTTTTACTAATTAATCAAAAAGTCACATCCACTTCCATCACCCATACCTTCTAAACCCAATATTCCTGCTCCACTTCCTTGGATCAAGTTTTGAGATCCTCCCTATGGGGGCAATATTATTTCCTCTCTTTAAGTAAATTGAACTAAGACTTGAGTTTTACCTACTTTGGAATTTCATAAAATTCACATTCACTTCCATCTCCCCAAAACCCCTGCTCCACTTCCTTGGATCAAGATCATCCACCCCATCTCCTACCTTCATTTTTTTCTCGTTTTTACTAATTCATCAAAAAGTCCCACCCACACCCTCTAACTCCAATATTCCTACCCCACTTCCTTGGATCAAGATCACCCTCCCCCATCTCCCACCCACATTTTTTTCCCGTTTTTACTAATTCATCAAAAAGTCCCGCCCACACATTCTATGAACCAAATTTTATGAATTTTAGAGGGATTTCCAATTCCTCAGATCAAGATTTACATCAATTTTCATGAATAATACAAAATTTCCTTGGATCAAGTTTTTGAGTTTTACCTGGGGGTAATATTATTTCCTCTCTTTTAAATTGAACTAAAAAATGCCCCTCGATAACCCCCTATGGGGTATGGTAAAAATTTTCTCGTTTTTCAATAATTAATCAAGATTGAGATCCCCCTACAGGAGTACAAGTATCCCTATGGGGTCTCTTTTTAAGTTAAACGAGCTAAAATTACATTGAAAGAATTAAAAGTGCATGACGTCATCACAGTATTTCCTCTCAGTTAAAATGAGCTAAAAGGACAGGTTGAAACAGGTATCTTTCCCTTATTACATTGAATGAATTAAAAGTGCGTGACATCATCACCGGGGTCACCAACAAGTTCAATCAAACGAGCCCAGGTGTGGTGTGACGTCACTGACCACCAAGTAATATTATGTCCCTCCTTGTTAAATGAACAAAGTTACTTTTTCCTCCTGTTGAACATAGGATAACACTAATACACATTAATTTCTCCTTCATTTATTTTCCACACTTTCTGTACATATATTCCCGTTTTCAGGTAACAGGCTAAAAAGATACATTTTCTCGTTTTCATTAAAAAAATTACTAAATCATCAGAAACTTTCTCAATATTGCTAATACGTTAATTTTCAGTCGTTTTAATACCCACTACATATCACAATTTTACATACCACGATTTAAGATTTTCCACTTATAACTCACAATATTTTTTACTATTTCATCAGAAAACACTCTAATTCAACAAATTTTAAGACGTTTTAATAACAAACCTCAATTTTACATATCACGACAATTTTTCTCGTTTTCATTAAAAAAAATAGTTCATCCACAACACCCAAATCACTTACAATTTTCTCGTTTTCATCAAAAAAATTATAATAACCAACAACATTTCTATAAGTTCCACTATGTTCAAATGTCCTTAGACGACTGGCGAGGTACGTTTGTTATCTCTGAGATCACAGACCACCCCAGCGCCTGAGGCCATGACCTCACCTGCTCTCTACCTCATATACACACACACACACACACACACACTCCACCCATTACCCCATTTCCCACCCACAATTTTTTTCCCCGTTTTACTAATTCATCAAAAAGCCACATCCATCTCCACAGAACATACACACATTTTATACTCAATATAACCAAGAAATGCATTGGAACACCTCCAAAACACTCTTATACATAATTTGAATACCCCCAAAACATCATTGAATACTGTGAAAACGACATTGAATACTGTCAAATAACATTTAAAACACCTCTAACTCATCCACCAAATTACATCTCATACACCAAACTACACTCGACCCCAAAATCACTCATCTCAAAACACTAAGATCATTTAGAACAAGATCATTTAATCTATGAATACTTTCACTAAGATCACATTTTTCATGTTCACCAACTCCATTTCATGATTACTATTATGTAAGAACATTAACGACAAGACACTAAGATCACAAATCACACATTTTATACATATTCCCTCAAACATTATAACCAACTTTATAAGATGACATACCATTTATCTAAGAATACTAATCTCAATCCATTAAGATCACTCATCTCATAACCACTAAGATCATCAACTAACACCCCATTTTATACGCATTCCCTCAGACCATCAAAAACACTCTTATACCTCATTTGAACACCACCAAAAACACTCTTATACATCATTTGAACACCTTCAAAACACTATCAAACAATTTTTGAATGCTCCCAAATCATCGTTTGAACACCATCACCCCCATCACATGGCTCAGGGAGAGGGGTGTCAACAAGGAGGATGATGGCCGATCCGGGAAGGCCACAGTGGAAGGAGGAAATCATCAAAAGGTAAAAGGAATGGGAGAGGAAGATCTTGGTGATCAGCGAGGGAATGGAGAAGAGGATAGCTGAGGAGAGTAGAAAATGGGAAATGCAAGTCAAAAAAGCAGGGAATGACACAGAATAGAGACAAAAGTACCTGGCCAGAAATGGCGCTCGGAGCTTGTGCACCAGACACAGCCAAAGGGAATGAGGAGAAAAAAGGAGAACTCTTGTATGCACAGGCACTGGCAGACACACAAGTGGGGCCCGAAGCAAGACGAGCAGCATACTAACAACACACGAGAGGGACATAGAAGAAGCAGACAGGGACAAGAAGAGCACCACAGTAACAACGAATGAGAGCACAGTAACAACACATGAGAGGGTAGACAAAGCAGCAGACACACTAAACGCGGAGACCCCAACAACACACTGCAGCGGACAGGGACGTATGAGCAGGCCGGACACACAAAGGAACACGGGGGATACAACCATGACAGCACTGGGAGAAGCTAATGCATCTCTGATGAGGCAATGGGAGACACAGTGGGAGGAGGAAAGAGAGAAGTCGATCTTTATCTATGGCCTGAAGGAAGTCGAAGGGGACACCCACGACAGAAGAAAACAGGAGGAGAAAGAAAGGATCGAAAGTATCATGCTAGCAATAGGGGGAGACACGTCCCAAGTGACAAATTTTCGGAGAATCGGGTGGTACACAAGGGGAAGAAATCGACCTCTCAAGGTAATCTTCAAAGCAGAATCAGCCCGCACCACGATCCTGCAAGAGAAAGCACGGCTGAGGACGAATCAGGGGTACCAGAATGTATACCTAGATTGCGACAGAACGCAGGAAGAAAGGGAGGCCCGGAAGGAGCAGATAAGAAGGTGAAGAGAGGAGAGAGAGGAGACAGCGAGATACGGAGGACACCAAGCCCAAGCAGGACAAACACACACACTGGAAGTACCCACGGTGGGCCTCAAATCACAAAAACCCCATGACAACTATACACTTTAACACCACACACACTCATCAGTCCCCCTGTCCCCACCCCAGCAACCCAAAACCCAACATCACAGCTACCCCCCACCCCTACCACAAACTCCACCCCACCAACCCATACCCCAACCATACAATCCCCCCACCCATGCTGCAACCCCCTATGGGCACCCTGCCCACACCCCCCAACCCTCCAAGATCTCCCCAGGGACACAGTATTGGAAACAAGGTTGAAGGTTTGGTACACAAATGCGGATGGAATTATGAATAAGTATGAAGAGTGGAATGAAAGAATAGGTGAGGTGTCCCCAGACATCATAGCTGTCACAGAAACTAAACTAAATGAGACAGTAACAGATGCAATCTTCCCACAGGGATATCAGATCCTGAGGAAAGATAGAAGGAGCAGGGGAAGAGGAGGGGTCGCACTGCTTGTAAGGAACCGTTGGAGATTCGAGGAAATGGAAGGAATGGAGGTGTGTAGAGAAAGGGACTTCATAGTAGGTACCATCCAGTCTGAGGAGCACAAGATAATCATTGCAGTGATGTATAACCCACCACAGAACTGCAGGAGGCCAGGTGAGGAATATGATGAGAACAACAGAGCGATGGTGGACACTCTGGCGGAGGTGGCAAGAAAAGCGCACATGAGCAGAGCGAAGCTACTGGTCATGGGTGATTTCAATCACAGGGAGATCGACTGGGAGAACCAAGAACCACGTGGGGGTCCAGAAACTTGGAGAGCCAAGATGATGGACATGGTACTGGAAAATCTGATGCACCAACATGTCAGGGACACGACCAGAGTGAGAGGAGAAGATGATCCAGCAAGACTGGACCTTGTATTCACCCTGAACAGCTCAGATATTGAAGACATAACACACGAGAGCCCCCTGGGAGCCAGTGACCATATGGTGCTGAGCTTTGAGTACATTGTAGAGCTACAGGTGGAGAGGGAAAACGGTACCGAAAGAGACAAACCAGACTTTAAAAGAGGAAACTACACAGGCATGAGGAATTTCCTGAAGGAGGTTCAGTGGGAAAGGGAAATGGACGGACAGACAATAAATGAAATGATGGAATACGTAGGGGCAAAGTGCAAGGAGGCAGAGGAACGGTTTATACCCAGAGGAAAAAGATTAAATGGGAAGGCCAGAAAGAGCCCCTGGTTTACCCAAAGGTGCAGGGAGGCAAAGACTCAGAGTGTCAGAGAATGGAAAAGGTACAGAAGGCAAAGAACCCAAGTAAACAAAGAGATTAGTAGAAGAGCTAGAAACGAGTATGCACAGGTACAGAGGGAGGCCAGAAACAGTACGAAAACGACATAGCATCGAAAGTTAAGTCCGACCCGAAACTGATGTACAGTCACATCAGAAGGAAGACAACAGTCAAAGACCAGGTGATAAGGCTGAGGAGAGAAGATAGGGAACTCACAAGTAACGATCAAGAGGTATGTGAGGAGCTAAACTTGAGGTTTAAGGAAGTATTCACAGTGGAGGAAGGAAGGCAGCTGGGTAGACAGGACAGGGTGCATCACCAACAAGGGATGTATCAAGTGTTAGAGGGCATACACACAACTCAGGAGGAGGTGAAGCAGTTACTCAGTGACCTTGATACCTCAAAGGCGATGGGTCCAGACAATATCTTCCCGTGGGTTCTTTGGGAAGGAGCTGAGGTACTGAGTGTGCCACTTACCATAATATTCAACACATCCCTTGAAACTGGGCAGCTACCTGAGGTATGGAAGAAGGCCAACGTAGTCCCCATCTTTAAAAAAGGAGACAGAAAAGAGGCACTAAACTATAGACTGGTGTCACTTACATGTATAGTGTGCAAAGTCCTGGAGAAAATCATCAGGAAAAGAATGGTGGAGCACCTCGAGCTGAACAGGATAATAAACACCAGACAGCTCGGATTCCGGGAAGGCAAATCCTGTGTAACAAACCTCCTAGAGTTCTATGATAAAGTAACAGAGGTAAGGCAAGAGAGAGAAGGGTGGGCTGATTACATTTTCCTGGACTGCAGGAAGGCCTTCGACACAGTTCCTCACATGAGATTAGTAAAGAAGTTGGAAGAACAAGCATGTATAACAGGAAGGGCACTGGAATGGATCAGGGAATACCTCACAGGGAGGCAACAACGGGTCATGGTGCATGATGAGGTATCACAGTGGGCGCCTGTGACGAGCGGCGTACCGCAGAGGTCAGTCCTAGGACCAGTGTTATTCTTGGTATATGTAAATGACATGACGGATGGGATAGACTCAGAAGTGTCTCTGTTCACAGATGATGGGAAATTAAGGAGGAGAATCACATCGGAAGAGGACCAAGCAAGACTTCAAAGAGACCTGGACATGCTTGACATCTGGTCTAGCAACTGGCTTCTCGGATTCAATCCCACCAATTGCAAAGTCATGAAGATCGGAGAAGGGCAAAGAAGACCGCTGACAGAGTACAGGCTAGGCGGGCAAAGGCTACAAACCTCGGCAAAGGAGAAAGACCTTGGGGTGAGTATAACGCCAAGCATGTCTCCGGAGGCACACATCAACCAGATAACTGGGGCAGCATATGGGCGACTGGCAAACCTAAGATTAGCGTTCCGTTACCTTAACAAGGAATCGTTCAAGACACTGTATACCGTGTACGTCAGGCCCATACTAGAATATGCAGCACCAGTCTGGAACCCACACGTGGTCAAGCACGTAAAGAAACTAGAGAAAGTGCAAAGGTTTGCGACAAAGTTAGTTCCACAACTCAGGGGTCTGTCCTATGAGGAAAGGTTGAGGGAAATAGGACTAACAACACTGGAGGAAAGAAGGGTCAGAGGAGACATGATAACGACATACAAAATACTGCGGGGAATCGACAAGGTAGACAGTGACAGGATGTTCCAGAGAGGGAACACAGAAACAAGGGGACACAACTGGAAGCTGAAGACTCAGATGAGTCAAAGGGATGTTAGGAAGCATTTCTTCAGCCACAGAGTAGTCAGGAAGTGGAATAGTCTAGAGAAAGATATAGTGGAGGCAGGAACCATACATAGTTTTAAGACGAGGTATGATAAAGCTCATGGAGCAGGGAGAGCAGAGACCCAGTAGCAGACAGCGAAGAGGCGGGGCCAGGAGCTGAGTCTCGACCTCTGCAACCACAATTAGGTGAGTACATAAATGGATTGCCAGAGAACAGGACGGAAAACCAGGGGACTGGAGGATGAGTCTGCGAATGAAGATTGGGTAGCAGAGCTATTGAAAAGGGAACACAAGTAGGGATGGAAGCTAGAAGAACTTAGCATGAAAATGGAGGAAAGGATAGCTGCAGAGAGCAGGAAGTGGGAGATGCATGTCACAGCAGCAGAGGCTAAGATAAAATGATTAGAAGAGGAACTGAAAAATCTGAAACAGCCTAAAGAACTAAAGAGCAACGTGGACATGACATCAGAAACTGCTACCTCAGTCACAAACAAGGGGACTGTAACGTTGCCACAATAAAATGTCACATTATTTGCATTTGTGTCCTTTTACTTAACATATTGCCTGTAATTCTACCAATATTAATACAGTGATAATCTGCCACACTCTTTCCTATCATGGAAGTGTTAGAACTGTAGGGGACACCTGGCGTCAGGTGTTAGGGTTGAGAAAACTTGTCATTGTGTAAAACCCACGAGGTGTGCGCCTCATGGAGAGTAACCCCAGAAACCTGGAGCTAAGGGAAGGGGGGTGCAAAAAGGAACATATAAGCCGTAAGAAATGGCTGATAAAAGAATCGGGGCAGAGATCTTGCCTGTGTACAGAGCTCTGGGCGAGGAGCTGGAGTCTCTGGGGGAAAACTTGAGGTTCTACTCTAGCTGGGAGAAGAGAGCTCTGGAGAGAGCTGGGAGCTCTGGGGAGATAGCTGTCGCCAGTGTGGTTCTTGGAACCCGTGGTTAGTGTGTGACTGAGGTCCTGTGGTGAACTGTCCCACTGAACATGTATTGTAAGTTATTCACTTTTGTCAGTTAATTGTATTCTTTGTCACACTGCTTATGCACAATTCCCATTTATGTAAATCCAGTCCTGTTCTGTTCCCAATTATAATACTGTACAAGGACTTAGAAATAAAACTGTGTTTGAGTGGAATAGTAATATTCACTGTCCTCGTTATTTGTTATTCTTATTTTATTTAAAGTACTGAAGGGTGAGTTGTTTAGAGATAATGTGAGGTGATGGTGCAGTTACCAGTGACCTCACATTACCTCCGCTTCTGTCACTACTTTCACTCCTCGTACTTCTTTCCCTTCCTTATTCCCATTATTATTATCTTATTCTTGTGCCCCCATCCCTATATGACAGCGTAGACAACAGAAGGCTCCAGCTTTGACAATGGAGGCTCCAGCGTGAACAACAGGAGGCTCCAGCTTGGACAACAGGAGGCTCCACCTTGGACAACAGGAGGCTCAAGCATGGACAACAGGGGGCTCCAGCGTGGACAACAGGAGGCTCAAGCATGGACAACAGGGGGCTCCAGCGTGGACAACTGGAGTCTCCAGCGTGAACAACAGAATGCTCCAGCATGGACAACAGGAAGCTCCAGCATGGACAACAGGAGGATCCAGCATGCACAGCTGGAGACTTGCGTGGACAACTATAGGCTCCAGCGTTGACAACAGGAGGCTCCAGCATGGACAACAGGAGGCTCCAGCTTTGACAATAGAAGATTCCAGCGTAGACAACAGGAGGCTCTAGCTTGAACAAGAGGAATTTCCATCGTGGAAAATAGGAGGCTCCAGCGTGGACAACAGGAGGATCCAGCGTGGACAACTGGAGGCTCCAGCGTAGACAGCAGAATGCTCCACCATGGACAACAGGAAGCTCCAGCATGGACAAGAGGAAGCTCAAGCATGGACAACATGGGGCTCCAGCGTGGACAACTGGAGTCTCCAGCGTGGACAACAGGAGGATCCAGCGTGGACAACTGGAGGCTCCAGCGTAGACAACAGAATGCTCCACCATGGACAACATGAAGCTCCAGCATGGACAAGAGGAAGCTCAAGCATGGACAACATGGGGCTCCAGCGTGGACAACTGGAGTCTCCAGCGTGGACAACAGAATGCTCCCGCATGGACAAGAGGAGGCTCGAGCATGCACAACAGGAGGCTCCAGCATGCACAACTGAAGACTCTGGCGTGGAGCACAACAGGAGGCTCCAGCATGCACAACTGAAGACTCTGGCGTGGACAACTATAGGCCTGGAGCTGGAGCCTGCTGTTGTCTGTTGCAGTCTATTGTCCACAACTGGAGGCTCCAGCGTGGTCAACAGAATGCTCCAGCTTGGACAACAGGAAACTCCAGCATGGACAACAGGAGGCTACAGCATGGCCAACAGGGGGCTCCAGCGTGGACAACAGGAAGCTCCAGCATGGACAACAGGGGGCTCCAGCATGGACAACAGGGGGCTAAAGCGTGGACAACAGGAAACTCTAGCATAGACAACAGGAGTCTCCAGAGTGGACAATTGGAGGCTCCAGCATGGACAACTGGAGGCTCCAGCGTGGACAACTGGAGGCTCCAGCGTGGACAACTGCAGGCTGCAGCGGGGACAACTGGAGACTCCAGCGTGGACAACTGGACATTCCAGGTGGACAACTGGAGGCTCCAGCGTGGACAACTGGAGGCTCCAGCGTGGAGAACTGGAGACTCCAGCGTGGACAACTGGACATTCCAGCGTGGACAACTGGAGGCTCCAGCGTGGACAACTGGAGGCTCCAGCGTGGACAACTGGAGACTCCAGCGTGGACATCAGGAACCTTCGAACGCATTACAATTTAAGTTTATTACTGTTGTACTTCTTTTATTTGATGCAGGTTATTAACGAGTGGTCTGGTAATACACTCCGTGATATTATCATGACAAACTCACAGTTATTTAACCTGTGTATCACTTGCTTATTATTTCACACAAAATGAGCCAAATTGTACTTGGCTGGCGGGCGACTGTCCGTGTTAAGCACCTGGCTTCTCGCTCCAGAGTCGCCAAAAGACTTTAAGTTTTGTGTGGTAAACTTGAACTTACGACGTCTTCAAAGATAAGTTATTTGCAACTGGTACACGATGGAGAATAATGAGGATAAACATGTGTTTATAATAAACTCAAATTGCATTATCAGTACTGTGTGCCTCAAACCAAATCCACAGTTCCTGTACAACCCCGTCCTAGGTTAGTTAAATTAAATAATCCTTGTAAAAGAACCAAATTCACCCGGAATTTGCAAAATTTTTCACAAGATGCTTTTTCTTATTATGGCATCTTCTCTGCTGGTGTTGTCGTTCCTTGAACTTAAAGTGATGTTGTCGTTCCTTGAACTTAAAGTGATGAACTTAAATTGATGTTGTCGTTCCTTGAACTTAAAGTGATGTTGTCGTTCCTTGAACTTAAAGTGATGTTGTCGTTCCTTGAACTTAAAGTGATGGTGTCGTTCCTTGAACCTCAAGTCACGTTGTCGTTCCTTGAACCTCTACTGTTGTTGTCGTTCTTTGAACACCAAGTGATGTCGTTATTTGAACCTCTACTGTTGCTGTCGTTCTTTGAACCCCAAGTGATGTTGTCGTTCCTTGAACCTCAAGTGATGTTGTCGTTCCTTGAACCTCAAGTGATGTTGTCGTTCCTTGAACCTCAAGTGATGTTGTCGTTCCTTGAACCTCAAGTGATGTTGTCGTTCCTTGAACCTCAAGTGATATTGTCGTTCCCTGAACCTCAAGTGATGTTGCCGTTCCTTGACCCTCAAGTGATATTGTCGTTCCTTGAAACTCAAGTGATGTTGTCGTTCCTTGAACCTCAAGTGATGTTGCCGTTCCTTGACCCTCAAGTGATATTGTCGTTCCTTGAAACTCAAGTGATGCTGTCGTTCCTTGACTCTCAAGTGATGTTGTCGTTCCTTGACCTTCAAGTGATGGTGTCGTTCCTTGAATCTTAAGTGATGTTGTCGTTCCTTGAACCTGAAGTGATGGTGTCGTTCCTTGAACCTGAAGTGATGTTGTTGTTCCTTGAACCTCAAGTGATGTTGTCGTTCCTTGACCCTCAAGTGATGTTGTCGTTCCTTGAACCTCAAGTGATGTTGTAGTTCCTTGAACCTTAAGTGTTGTCTTCCTTGAATCTCAAGTGATGTGTCGTTCCTTGAACCTCAAGTGATGTTGTCGTTCCTTGAACCGCAAGTGATGTGTCGTTCCTTGAGCTTCGAGTGTTGTTGTCGTTCCTTGAACCTCAAGTGATGTGTCGTTCCTTGAACCTCAAGTGTTGTTGTCGTTCCTTGAACATCAAGTGATGGTGTCGTTTCTTGAACCTCAAGTGTTGTCGTTCTTTGAACCTTAAGTGTTGTTGTCGTTCCTTGAATCTCAAGTGATGGTGTCGTTCTTTGAACCTCAAGTGTTGTCGTTCCTTGAACCTCAAATAAGGGTGTCGTTCCTAGAACCTCAAGTGATGTGTTGTTCCTTGAGCCTCAAGTGATGTTGTCGTTCCTTGAACCTCAAGTGATGTTGTCGTTCCTTGAACATCAAGTGTTGACGTTCCTTGATCCTTAAGTGTTGTTGTCGTTCCTTGAACCTTAAGTGTTGTTGTCGTTCCTTGAATCTCAAGTGTTTTCGTTACTTGAACCTCAAGTAATGGTGTCGTTCCTTGAACCTCAAGTGATGTTGTCGTTCCTTGAACCGCAAGTATTGTTATCGGTCCTTGAACCTCAAGTGTTGTCGTTTCTTGAACCTCAAGTAATGGTGTCGTTCTATGAACCTCAAGTGATGGTGTCGTTTCTTGAACCTCAAGTGATGGTGTCGTTTCTTGAACCTCAAGTGATGTTGCCTTTCCTTGAACCTCAAGTGATGGTGTCGTTTCTTGAACCTCAAGTGAACATGTTGTCGTTCCTTGAACCTCAAGTGAACATGTTGTCTTTCCTTGAATCTCAAGTGATGGTGTCGTTCCTTGAACCTCAACGGTATCATCAGTAAGGATGGTATCACCAGCACGGATGGTATCATCAGCATGGATGGTATCACCAGCATTCATGGTATCACCAGCAAGGATGGTATCACCAGCAAGGATGGTATCACAAACAGGGATGGCATCACCAGCATGGATGGTATCACCAGCATGGATGGTATCACCAGCATGGATGGTATCACCAGCATGGATGGCATCACCAGCATGGATGGTATCACCAGCATGGATGGTATCATCAGCAAGGATGGTATCACCAGCATGGATGGTATCACCAGCATGGATGGTATCACCAGCAAGGATGGTATCACCTGCAAGAATGGTATCTGCCGCCGGGATGTTATCACCACCAAGGATGGTATCACCACCAAGGATGGTATCACCACCAATGATGGTATCACCACCAAGGATGGTATCACCACCAAGAATGGTATCACCACCAAGGATGGTATCACCAGTATTGATGGTATCACCAAGGATGGTACCACCAGTATTGATGGTATCACCAAGGATGGTATCACCAGTATTGATGGTATCACCAGCATGGATGGTATCACCAGCAAGGATGGTATCACCAGCATGGATGGTATCACCAGCATGGATGGTACCACCAACATGTATGGTATCACCAGCATGGATGGTATCACCAGCAATGATGGTATCACCAGCATGGATGGTATTACCAGCATAGATGGTATCACAAGCATGGATGGTATCATCAGCATGGATGGTATCACCAGCATGGATGGTATTACCGGCATGGATGGTATCACCAGCATGGATGGTATTACCAGCATGGATGGTATCATCAGCATCGATGGTATCACCAGTATGCATGGTATCAGCAGCAAGGATGGTATCACCAGCAAGGATGGTATCACCAGCATGGATGGTATCACCAGCATGGATGGTATCACCAGCATGGATGGTATCACCATCCATGGTATCCTTGATGGGATGTGCACTCTGTACTACCGTGATGGGATGTGCACTCTGTACTACCTTGATGGGATGTGCACTCTGTACTATCTTGATGGGATGTGCACTCTGTACTACCTTGATGGGATGTGCACTCTGTACTACCTTGATGGGATGTGCACTCTGTACTACCTTGATGGGATGTGCACTCTGTACTACCTTGATGAGATGTGCACTCTGTACTACCTTGATGGGATGTGCACTCTGTACTACCTTGATGGGATGTGCACTCTGTACTACCTTGATGGGATGTGCACTCTGTACTACCTTGATGGGATGTGCACTCTGTACTACCTTGATGAGATGTGCACTCTGTACTACCGTGATGGGATGTGCACTCTGTACTACCTTGATGGGATGTGCACTCTGTACTATGTTGATGGGATGTGCACTCTGTACTACCTTGATGGGATGTGCACTCTGTACTACCTTGATGGGATGTGCACTCTATACTACCTTGATGGGATGTGCACTCTGTACTACCTTGATGGGATGTGCACTCTGTACTACCTTGATGGGATGTGCACTCTGTACTACCTTGATGGGATGTGCACTCTGTACTACCTTGATGAGATGTGCACTCTGTACTACCTTGATAGGATGTGCACTCTGTACTACCTTGATGGGATGTGCACTCTGTACTACCTTGATGGGATGTGCACTCTGTACTACCTTGATGGGATGTGCACTCTGTACTACCTTGATGGGATGTGCACTCTGTACTACCTTGATGGGATGTGCACTCTGTACTACCGTGATGGGATGTGCACTCTGTACTATCTTGATGGGATGTGCATTCTGTACTACCTTGATGGGATGTGCACTCTGTACTATCTTGATGGGATGTGCACTCTGTACTACCGTGATGGGATGTGCACTCTGTACTACCTTGATGGGATGTGCTCTCTGTACTACCTTGATGGGATGTGCACTCTGTACTACCTTGATGGGATGTGCACTCTGTACTACCTTGATGAGATGTGCACTCTGTACTACCTTGATGGGATGTGCACTCTGTACTACCTTGATGGGATGTGCACTCTGTACTACCTTGATGGGATGTGCACTCTGTACTACCTTGATGGGATGTGCACTCTGTACTACCTTGATGGGATGTGCACTCTGTACTACCTTGATGGGATGTGCACTCTATTACAAAAAAATGAAATCATTTGTAATAAAAGAGACTGTTCGGGATACTAATAAAATCTCTCAGATTTCATATATTTATTATATTACTATTAATATAAAAACATATAATTTGTATAACATATAATCTGTGTAAAATCATATATATCTTTATACACATTTTATAACAATTTAAAACTTAGTAAAAATAGCACTAGTAAAACAATCATAAAAATTCAGTGCAGTGCCAGACGTCGGTGCCATCATTGTGTCACTGGACACCACCCCACCTCTAGTCATGACACTCATTCTCTTCCCGTGTCCTCAGACACCCTTGTCTCTGTGTTACACAACACTCATTCGCTTGTGTCACACGACACCTTCTCTATGCCACATGACACGCCCCCTGTGTCACGATTCAGTCTCTAAAAAACCTTGTCACCGCGTCATCCGACACCAACACAAAATCACACGATTATTCCACTTGTGTCGTGCCACCAGATGTCACTACACCCTGAACACAACCTCCGGGTACACACTACTCCGGGTAAAGTGAGTCACCTGACACCACATCACCTGAAAGTTTTCCGGGTACACACTACTCCGGGTAAACACCAGTGACACTACACTCAGTGACACTACACTCAGTGACACTACAAACAGAACAATTTCAGGTGCAGTTTCACAACTCCGGGTACAGTTTCAGGTACTACATTGTCGCTGCCGTCTCTATCACAGAACACGTACACTCTCCAAGGTACAGTACACTCTCCAAGGTACAGTACACTCTCCAAGGTACAGTACACTCTCCAAGTGCAGGGGAGAGTCTAGGTACACTCCCCAAGTGCAGGGGAGAGTCTAGGTACAGTCTCCAAGTGCAGGGGAGAGTCTAGGTACACTCTCCAAGTGCAGGGGAGAGTCTACACTCTCCAAGGTGTATGTGGAGAGTCTGGTTACCACTCTCCAGTGGTGTATATGGGAGAGTCTGGTTAGTACTCTTCCTGGGAGAGTCTGGTTGAACAGTCACCTAACAGTAGGTACCTACTTAACTGCTAGGTGAACAGGGACGCACTCATGTGAGGAAGCATACTCACCATTCATACTCGTCCAGGGATCGAACCTAGATCCTTTAAGCTCTGAGCCGAAGGTGCCTCTGAGAGCAGTGCCAAGCTGATCCCTCAGTACCATGCAGACTCTCAGGGCCATGCTGATCCTCAGTGTCATGCTGACCCTCAGTGCCATGTTCATCCTCAGTGACTGGCTGACCTTCAGTCCCATGCTGATCCTCAGTGCCAGGCTGATCCTCAGTGCCATGCTAACCCTTAGTGCCAAGCTGACCCCTCAGTGTAATGCTGATCCCCACTCCCATGCTGATCCTCAGTGCCATGCTGATCCTCAGTGCAATGCTGATCCTCAGTGCCAAGCTGACCCATCAGTGTAATGCTGATCCCCAGTACCATGCTGATCCTCAGTGCCATGTTGATCCTCAGTGCCATGCTGATCCTCAGTGCCATGCTGACCCTCAGTGCCATGTTCATCCTCAGTGCCATGCTAACCTTCAGTGTCATGCTGACCCTCAGTGCCATGATGATCCTCAGCACCCGCTGACCCTCAGTGCAAGGCTGATCCTCAGTGCCATGCTGACCCTCAGTGCAAGACTGATCCTCTGTGCCATGCTAACCCTCAGAGCCATGGTGACCCTCAGTGCCAGGCTGATCCTCAGAGCCAGGCTGACCCTCAGTGTCAAGGTGATTCTCTGTGCTAAGCTAACCCTCAGCGCCAAGCTGATCCTCAATGCCAAGCTGATCCTCAGTGCCATGCTGATCCTCAGTGCCATGCTGATCCTCAGTTCCAAGCTGATTCTCAGTGCCACGTTGATCCTCGGTGTAAGCTGGGCAGTGTGTTGTTTTAGTCAGTGACACCTGTAACAAGCCTTAAACTTGACCTTGATCATGGCCACACAATATTCTTGACCTTAATCATGGACACACAGTATTCTTGACCTTAATCATGGTCACACACTCAGTATACTTGATCTTGATCATGGTCACTGTTGCATGTAAAGAGTACGTACCCTTTATTCGGAGCATGTTAAACACACCCACATAGGCTCCCCTCCAACCAGCGAACCATCGTTAAGGGTTTGAGATGGGGCTCCATCATCAAATCAACGACTCGGTTCAGCCAATCATAATGCGGGTTTGACAATGGCAAAGGTGATGTGGTTACCACTCGCTAATTTGTCATTGGCATTCCTGCATTGAGCTTGTTGTGGTACGGTTGTCTCTGTCTATTGGCTGCTGTTTTACCTTGACGACCGTGGCGTGCACTATTATTACTCTCTCTGTACATAGTGTACATACTTGTACAAAGCCTTATCTAATACTTGGTGAAGGAAAAGACAAAAGTCTGATATAATCATAATTACTTGGTGAAGGAAATACAAATTCAAAGCATTTTCTACTGTGTTTCTTTGCTCCAAGCTCCCTTTTTACACTCAGGTTAACAGGCCATTGAACCTGAGGTTGTAATATGGGTAGCCTGTCCCGGAGCTGAATAAGGAGACTTAGAGCAGGAGTTGAGCCTAGAGTTGAAGTTGGAGCAGGAGCTAGTCTTGTATCTAGATAACTTGCTATCTGGCATTGCTTACGCTTTGCCAACGCTTCACGGATTTTGTGTCATCTTTGCATTCGCTTCGCTATTGTCAGCCTTGCTACTGTGTGAGTATTCTGCAATTTGGTTCATTATTGCGTGTCAGCCGTGCTATTGTGTGTGTGCATATTGGCTTTGCTATTACGTGTCTGCTTTGCTATCGTATGAGTAACCTGCAGTCGTACCGTGCATAGCGCTACAGCGTGTTAAGTTGGGGTTAATGCCACCTATTCGAGTCAGACGATTAGTGTCTGAGTTAACTCTACTAAAGTTGCCCAAACTCTCTCTACAGCGTTGTTGGCGTATCGCTCGTTCTATTGGTGTTGAATATCAGCGTACCCTTACTGCTGCTCATCTGCGTGATATTATAAGGAGTAAACTACAAACTGAAACTATGGCATATCAGACTCATGTTTCTTCCTCTACAGGAGCTGTTAACCGTAGGTCACCATTAAGGTATCTACAAAGTAATGGGAGAGACAAAACTCCTAAGCAAAACCAGCAGTTTCGTGAAGTCTCAGGTGTGGGGTTATCGACAGGCTAGTCTGGTTCATTGGCACTTGAATTAGCCAGACTCACTCTTGAACAAACTAGAGAACAGCGTGCATTTGCTAAGGAGGAGTTTGATAGAGAGAAGGAGAGGAGGCAATTCCATCAGACTGTAGATGACTTCAATTTGCAAAGGGCAGTACAGTTTGTTCCTCGTTTTGTTGAAGCAGAGCTTGAAATTTTTTTCGAAGCATTTGAAAACCAGGCTCGAGCTTTAGGGTGGCCTGAGGTTCATTGGGCGTCACTGGTGCATACTGCGTTGTTTGGTAAGGCACAAGAGTTTACGTCCATCCTTGGTAATGAAGAC
>WNWK01016760.1:0-44108 GCA_009830355.1 Cherax destructor
GCGGCGCGCGGTCAAGGGGCGCAGGGCGAGGGCGGGCGGGGCAGGGGCGCGCGCGCGCAGAAGGAGACCGCTCAGGAAGAGACCCTACAGGAAGAGACCCTACAGGCATAGCCCTTTTTGGGAGGAGACCCTACAGGAAGAGACCCTACAGGCAGATTGACTACTACTTCTGTACTATCAGTTAACATTACTGTCTGCCACCACTGATGTGCATTACTGTCTGCCAACGATGAAGTGCATTAATGTCACCCACCATTGATGACCATCAACGTTTGTTCCTCATACAGCAATAATATATATTAGATACTGAAAATATATTTTTATACTCAATTCCACACACACCACGGTATGTTCCACAAACCTCATTATATTCTAAAATAACAGTATGTACCGCACACAACGGCATTGTGTTCCTATAAATAATTGGCTCGACACAGACTATCGTGTTACCCACTCACCGACATGTGTCACACCAAAAATATGTTCTACACATAACCGAATGTTCTCCTCTTAAGAATATGTTGGACACATCATGCTGTTCTGTACACAATTGTGTTCCATACACGCTATTTTGTATGATATACAGCAGTCTGTACCACAATCAACAGTATGTACCAAACAGAAACTATGTTCCACATGCAACATTGTTAGACACTGAACATAATGTCGGATTAAAGCAGTATACTCTAAACTCATTAAAAAAGACCAAATTACAAGAGAGCTTTCACGCAGCCTTGTGTTCCACACTCAACAATTTTATAAGTGATCTTCAAAGTGATATTGGTGTTGCTACATGTGTCCCCCAAGAAAGATAATAAAGTGAAATCAGTGTGTGACTAGTGAAATAAGCACAGTAAATAGGAATAAATGATTTATAATGAAGAAATAGAGGTGGACGTACTACGCCAGGACATCACATTGAGATAGATAATCACAAGCTGATTGCAAGCATTCAAATAAGCGTGGTTTTGGGAGTCAGGTGTGGGTTCCCAGGTACTGCCAGCTGTGGAAATAAATGGTATAAAATTGCGACACAATTGAAAAATAAACACAAAGCAGTGTAATGTCTGGAGGTCTCTGGATGTTTCGCTCACGTATAATTTGCTGCAGAACATTACCAGTATTATACAGGACAATCTTCAATTCTCTACAGGAGTATACACAACCCCAGTAACAACTGCAGCAAGCAGATCTGACGGCCCAAGGAATGCCTGTGTTCAACACCGAAATTCACACAACCATTTAATCAACTACAGAAACGCAAGACTTATCTCCAGAGAAGACAACACTCAATACCGAAGAATCCTGGAGTCATCACTTATGTGCATATCCAGCAATTTCAACCAAAAAACGGCTTCTATAACATAGTTGAACCCCTTGCCAAGAAACTTCTTCATCGCTTTCCCACATAAGAACATAAGAATGGAAGAACACTGCAAATGGCCTACTCATATACTTGCCCAATCTCTTTTTAAAGCTACCCATGGACCTAGACTCTGTCAAACCTATTCGGAAGATCGTCACATACAGCATTCTCCACCGGACTTCATCCTATATATACTCTCGTACCTTTCACCCAGTTAGATCTGTTTGTAACTTGATAAAGCTCACTGTGTAGGCGAAACGTTGTCAATAAAGAATCACATTATACTGCTTTTGTATTTATTTTTCCATTGTGTCGGTATTTTATACCATTTATATTTCCATCGTGTCAAACACTGCAGTAGAAATGGATCCTTCACACAGATAATACCTGGACCTTTTCTAAAAGCTTACTCACTTACTCATACAATTTTCTTCGTGACTGCATTCAAGAAATATTCTTACCAAGATCTACTCCTCCTCAAATTGCCAACATCAAAGCTCCTTTCTCTGCAACAACTCGAACTTACCTTGAAGAGTGTGCAGATGACTTAAACAATGCTACAAAGGAAGCTTTTCTCCAAGCCAGGACACTAGGCACGTCACTCCTGGCTAACATGAACAGACGCACAGCCGAAATTATTCGCAGCAGTTACTACAGCTAATGTTCAACAGAAAATCAGACTTACTAGGAAACTCCAAACTCTCTGTGATAATAGTAAGTGGAAAAGTTTAGGAAGACCTGTAATAATTCAAAATCTTTCATCTCGTCCACTGTTAACCACTCAAACTGAAGCCCTCAGCTTAGGTCTCAAATTTACAACAAGAATTACGAAACCGAAACAATACCTCAATTTCAACGCTAAAAACTACAGACACAATGACTCCGATTTCAGTCATCATCTCAGCAGCCATCTCAACACACATTACCCCAGTCATACCTCGACGTTACATCATTGCTCTTAAAGCTTTGCAGAAACGACCATCAGGGTTACCACCACTGATAAAGGAGGTGGTGTCGTAATCTTGAACACAGACGATTACAGGAACAAAATGCTCAATCTACTTACTGACTCAGATACCTACAAACCTCTCACAACTACCCAAGTGGACAACCTCACCAAAACATTTTTTCCCAAGACTCACCGCATTCTGAGGGACTCAGAACAAGGGAAGAAAATTCTGCACACCATTCCCAGCAACCCCAGACCTGCCAGAATGTACGGTCTGCAAAAAACTCACAAGCCAGTTATTCTGTTGAGGCCCATAACCTCGGGAACACGCAGTGCTCCCCACCAACTCTCAGGAATTCTCGCTAAACACCTCTCTTAACTCTTGGGCACAATCAGTTCAGCACATCTCAAACACTCGAGTGATCTTCTCAATTGCATTCGCAACATCAACATCAGGAACAAGAAACTCTCCAGCCTTGACGTAACATCCCTATTCACCAAAGTACCTACGACACAAGCCATTGATCTCTTGCGCAGGAAAATTGACGATTCACTTGATCTTCCACTTCCAGCCAGCGATTTCATCGACCTCGTTGAACTATGTGTTGGCTTCACATGTTTCTCTTTCTAAAATCACCCCTTACAGCAGACTTTTGGACTACCCATGGGATCGCCACTTAGTGCCGTCCTGGCGAACCTATACATGGAACAGCTGAAGCCGAGTGATTTTCCACTATTATTCCCTCTTCTGTCACCTGGCTCCGTTATGTTGACAACATTCTCATCATAACTCCCAGTCGCTTCAACGTTCAAGCTCTTCAACACAAGCTCAACCAGGTCGAGCCATCAATCCAGTTCACACTAGAAGAAGAAATCGACAACACTCTTCCTTTCCTTGATGTTCTTCTCTGCAAAGCTGACTATGAACTTCGTTTTAAAGTCTATCGAAAACCTACCAACCAACACGATCTTCTCCACTTCTACTCTCACCACGACACCAAGACTAAACGTGGTGTAATTATAGTTTTTTTCCTGCGCGCACTCAGAATCTGCAGCAATGAATTCCTTGAGGAAGAATGCTCTCAAATTGAACAAGTATTTTCTAAACTTCACTATCCTCGTCACTTCATTAGAGACTGCAGACGACGGGCATTATACATCTTCAACACACCCAGAGATGACACTGCCGAGAAGAGATACATAGTCCTCCCCAACAACTCCATTACCAAGCACATTTCCAACATCTTTTCCAATACCTCATTCCAATTATCTATCTCCACATCCACCACCATCAAGGGCATTACCAATAATGGACAGGACAAGCTTCAATTCTCTGCAGGGGTATACACAATCCCTTGTAATGACTGCAGCAAATTATACGTGGGCGAAACATCCAGAGACCTCCAGACACGTATTTCATAACACCAGTACGCAGGCAGATCTGACGGCCCAAAGAATGCCTGTGTTCGTCACCGAAATTCACACAACCATTTAATCAACTACAGAAACGCAAAACTTATCGCCAGAGAAGACAACACTCAATACCGAAGAATCCTGGAGTCATCACTTATCTGTATATCCAACAACTTCAAACAAAACAACGGCTTCTATAACATAGCTGAACTCCTTGCCAAGAAACTTCTTCATCGCTTTCCCATAAGAACATAAGAATGGAGGAACACTGCAGATGGCCTACTCATATACTTGCTCAATCTCTTTTTAAAGCTACCCAAGGACCTAGACTCTGTCACCCTATTCGGGAGATCGTCACATGCAGCATTCTCCACCGGACTTCATCCTATATATATGTAGAAACTTGTTTTGGGACTGCCTCCTTGTAAGCTGCACTTAGAGCAAGCACTGTTGACACCGACACTCTGAGACACTTCTCTCAGACTTACAAGTGGCTATGGGACAAATTTCTAGCTAACTGCAGTAAAAGAGTTCCCCACTTCATGCACTATTAAGAAAGGGTTTAACTTACTTGATGGAGTGGACATGTGTATCCTGGACTTCCTAAGCTATAAACCCCCTCCAAACACCATGTGCAGGGAAGAGTCTTATCTGTAAATTAAGGTGGTATTAGTGACCTGCCTGCACCTCAGAGTTCCCTGGTTCCAAAGGATATCCCTAAAGCAATATGCAGTAAGTGACACTAGCTTCTAGACTAATACTTAAGGGGGATTGCCCACAATTATTATCTTATAGTGGGCCTTCGCCCGCTTATAACCCACAGCTCAAATAACCCCACCTTACTCCGAATATCTCCGGCCAGCTTTACCAAGAGAAATGCAGAGTATATTATCTTACTGTGGGGGCCTGGGCCAGAGACGAATCCACAGTACGTCGGGAAGCCTCTGTGGTTCTTGGTTCCCAGGCAAGTATTTTGAAGACACGTGGGGACCGAGCTCTAGCTCTTAGTACCCTGTTAACACCACGGTGTCCAAGTCAAGAAGGAGGACTAGCGCTCTCTCCCACTTAGATTCAATTGTGGAGCTGCTAGTTCTCGTTAGCTAACATAATCTAATGTTCCTATTTAAGGCTTATATCTACCTATATTAGGGTGCTAGAGCTACAGTATTAATATCTAACGTTGCATTAATAATCCTAATATTAGTTTCTAACTGTACAAACTTGCTAGGTGTTCCTAGGTGAATAAATCTATCAATTAAAATGTACACAATAGTTACCTTCGTCAACTCGAATGTGTGTATGTTTTGGTTGGGTGTGTGGGTTCCTGAACTCCGAGGGCCGATCCGTGGTATGTTTAAGGCTCCTAACGGCTCACTTACCCTGTGGAACTTGCGTAACTAAAAAAGTTTCCACATCCTCCCGCCGGCGAAGGTAGATGACAAGTCTACATCAAGTTCACCTCCCGCAAGCCCTTACGGCGGGCCCTGGACACGAGTGCCGTCCGGCCACTCTCGTCGAGCAGACTCTGGTCTAAATCCGACTGTCCAGTTTCCGCCGTGTGGACCGCTGGGGGTGTAAACTTGTGGGTTCCGGTGGTCTTAACACCCTTCCTTTAACTTTACTGTCTTTCACACGTCTAGCCTTGTCTGAGCAGCTTTGTACTTTCCCACCCAGTGGCCCATATGCCCTGGTAGCTCTTCTTCCCACTGATACGAGGTTCCCTGGGTTTAATGACAATCTATCTCCCTCTTTAAGTACCCCATAAAAGCGTCTCCCCAAGGTGGCTAAGTGTTCGTCACTCCCTACTTGGTTTGGCTTACCTGGCGGTTTGTCGTATACACTAACATTCATTATCACTACTCCCCCAGCTATCGTGGTGTCAGCTTCCCCCCTCTCTGGCGTTGCAGGGAACTCATGAGGAATTCTGCCACCGATGATATATCCTACTGGGGATCTGTATAAACCAATTCCTTCCTTAACAGTCCGTTGTGTAGACAGGAAGTCATCTAGATAGTTGGCTCCCACCAGGATACCTACATTTCTGACTGTGTCAGTGGTAATGTCCTGGTCTGCCAGCTTCACACCAAGGTCTTTCAATCGCTTGGTTGCTGCTGCAAGACCTCTGGTCGTAATAGCTGCAGGTAACGTCTTTACTACCAAAGCTGTAATATTTCTGAAATGTCCACCCAGTTTAACAGTGACATCCACAACATCATAAGACTTGGCTGGGCCTGACTATAGCACCTCCCAATGTCGCATTAACTTTGTCGGTGGCCTTCAACTTTAACTTAGCCACCAACTTCTCTGTTATCGTGGACACTTGTGCTCCCGAGTCAAAGAATAATCGGGTTGTTTCGGATCTGTTCCCGTTCACAACCTCTGCCATGACTGTAGGTAGGGCAGCAACTCTGTGCTTCTCCCTCAGATTAGAGACTTTGCCCACACTAATGACGCTGGCTACCACTTCAGGCTCGGACTCGCTTACTATATCTACTGGGGAAACGTCCCTACTAGCCTGGGGTTCCCTTAAATTATTGTGACATAGTGCAGTATGGTGCTTACCTTTCCGGCAGTTATAGCACTCTGAAAGAAGTGACTGGCAATCTTTTGTCTCATGTCCCCCACAACATCTTAAGCATAGCTGCAACTCCTTTAGTCTCTGCCGCCTACTGCTCAGTGTTGCATACCGAGAGCAACTAGTGCTAGTGTGTTAGCTTTTGCAGAACACGCATATTCTGGTACGAGTGTCTCTGAGGGTCTGCTTAGAGGTCCTTGTCTTAGACACTTCTTTGCCATAGTACACCCCAATGTTAGTTTTATGAGCTTTAAATTGATCTCCCGAGTTTTCTGAGTAACTAACTGTTTGTTTATGTGTTGATGGCGGTGACTCTGATGTCGGCCCTTTCGCATACTCGTGTATTAACATATTTCCTCTCCCGAAACTTTCAAGGAATATGTCAACCGAGGTGTCTTACCCTCCTAGATGCTCTAGACACGTGACACTGAGTACTCACACTCCTGAAATACACACCAACACACAACAATTGACCAAAACCCCTAACAGGCTTATATCTTTGCCACCGCCTTCCTGCTTTCCATAGGTACCATTGTGCCTTGCTTAACACATCTTACCAATAGATACTACATAGAGTACATTACAGACTATTATATATTTGACAATGCCTGGGCTCCTATGCTCCCACTACAATACACATGCATCTCCTCCAGGACACACACATCAGCCACAAATATGACCACAGCCTCCCACGCCGCTACCTACCACATGGAGAACCATCCCCCCCTTTGTAGACGGAAAACCAGCCCATCGATTCCCTTAACATTCGCGCTCCCTTTAATCCCCGCACTGTGATGTTTCTGTAACCCTCCTGTAAATCCACCTCCCATTTCCTCCCCATGATCTCTTTAGTACGACATTTGGTCTTATAAAACCCTGCTGTCATAACCTTAATGCGCTCATCAGCCCCCGTTTGTCTCATTGCCCATGAATAATAAAAATAATCAGTGACCAAGTATACTATCGGCCTTTGAATCCACTTATCCATTCCCCTTACGTCCAAACTTAAAGCCCTCAGCACCAAAATGACCCCTTCCCCAGCGAACCTAACACACGACTAAACCACTCCCTCACCATCCCCAACCTATCGCAAAAATACACTACATGATAAGCAGTCACTTCCTCCCCACACAACTCACAGCCACTTCCTTCCAACAATCCCCTAGTATGCAACACCGCCCAGGATGGAAGTATTCCATGCAGGAACTTAAAAACTACCTCCGCACCCTCGGATCAACATTGGTTTCCCTCAACAATCCCCACACCTCTCCCCAATCATACATAGGGTACACACTCTCTACCCCCGCCACCACCCTTTCCATTCTCACCCCATCCAATACCCCCAGCCTCATCGTCCCGGGTCCCAAACCACTAACATAGATCAAACCATTGTCTCACAGTCCTTTAGCTCCTTACTCTTCCACCATCCACCTATATCCTCGTGAATCCTCTTCAGCCAACCCTCACCCCTCCCTTTTTTCCTCATATAACACCTCTTCACGTACACACTTTTTAACCATCTATTCAAAGAAATGAGCCACAGCATCCCCACTGGCTATTGGGAGCGAGATCACCCCCCTACTTAGCCACTCACAGCCTGAACCCCATATAAATTTAAATATTCTCCCCAATAACCTAGGCACATAACAACCCACCATCGGATATACAGACCTCACATGCCACAGTTTACTATAGATCAATACATTAA
Source organism: Cherax destructor (assembly GCA_009830355.1). Classification (NCBI taxonomy): domain Eukaryota; kingdom Metazoa; phylum Arthropoda; class Malacostraca; order Decapoda; family Parastacidae; genus Cherax; species Cherax destructor. The sequence continues at coordinate 8,012 of WNWK01016760.1, forward strand.
CCACTATTGCCCTCTGATGTAAAGTTAAATTTGCCGATCTCAAATTCGTCAATCGGCTCAGCGCCCCATCCATTACGATCTTTGAATTCACCACTCGAGCATCCTCACTCACCTGCATGTATACCACTCTGCAAATTTTCAACCTATCCACAATTTTCCCTACCGCCACTATGCCCACCCACACCCTCCTCCCCACATCAATGTACAACGATTTCTCCTCATTAATTCTTATACCAGTTGCTTCTTCGAAAACCAACACCACCCTCCCCACTGCCCCTAAATCCCTCCTATCCCTAACTAAAACTGTGGTATCATCTACATATCACACGACACCCACTCCCCTTACCCTATCGACCAACACATTTCCCTCAAGACATCTCCTTATCTTCCTATTGGGGATCCTGAACACAGGCGAACAACAACTGTGATATAGGACACCCCTGTCTCAATCCCCTAGCCATTGCAATATATCCTCCTAAAAATCCATTCACCTGCACATGCACACATGCTTCCTTGTATAATGTTTGCGCCCACCACCACTTCTGCCCCGAACCCCTGCCATCTCATGAATCTCCACAATGCCTCACGGTGAACACTATAATGTGTGGCCTTCCAATCTATTGCTAAAACCCCACCCTCCTCTTCCTCCTGATTCCGGTCAATGAAATCCCTGATACACCCATGTTCCTCATACATTGATCTGCCCGGGATCCCTAACTGTCCCTCGTCTATTCCAATTCCCCACCCACAATTGACACCACCGGCATCGACTGCAGGTGGTACACTAGCTCATCCCTTACAAACCTACTTTTAACTCCCCATCACCCTCCGCCAGTCCATATACACTCATAAAACTACTCGTTCCCTACCCTATAAACCTTCCACTCGAACTATCCTGCCATCCCCACTCACCTCCCAATGACTTACAAAAAATGGGCTGGTTTCCCAGATCAAAACAGCTGCCCCTTTCAGCCTGTGTGTGTACCCAGCATACACTACATACCCCACTATGACCAACTCACTACCCCTCTTATAATTGTGCTCCTGCATGCAAGCTACGTCGACCTGATAACGGCACAAAACCCCACCTAACCAATCTCTATTCCTCATGTTGCACAAACCATTAACATTGATCATTAGACACCTAAATATGACAATGGTGGCTTTCCCTTGGATACTGGAACCCCTTTGTGGCTCACCTTTGTGTCCCCACCTGGTAAACCCTGGCATTCCTCAAAGGCCTTTGTCCTTTGGGCCCAACATCGCCCTCATGTGCCATAGCCACCCACGGCTTCTTGCAGGTCCTTTGTGCTGGTGTGAGCATGTTCTCTGGATCTGACATTGCAGCTATTCTTTTCTTTGTACCTATCCACCTGCATTTCTGCAGCATGCACCTCCTCGCATGCACATCCACATCCACTATGTTTTTATGTGTGAACTCTCTACTCAAGTCCTCACCACTTGTCGGCACACACTCCTCAGCCGCAGGCTCTTGAGGCAACCCCAAGGCCCTATCCATGCTTTCCCTGTCAAACTGAGGATGTCCTCCACCACCGATTGCATGGTGTCCTTGCTGTCTCCATCCACCCCTCGTCGTTGACGCCACCGTCCGTTCATTCATATGTGAACTGTCAGGGAGGGTGGCACAGGCCGACTCTTGCAAGTCGTCCTGCCCTCCCACTCCTACCTCCTCTGCTACCGTGTCTTCCTCCTAGGGACTGCGGTCACCTTGTTATGTTGTTGGCTCCTGTTACCTCCTGCCTCCTGTTGCACTGAGCTGCCATATGTCCATATCCCCCACACAGATGACATATCACGTAACGCGGGATGGAGTGCTTGAGGGACATCTTCAAAACATAAGACCCATCTGGCAGCCCCACATATGGGCCCCCTGTCCAACGACCTAGCATCGCTGCATGTATGGTTTCGTATTTTGCAAATGCAGCCATCATATCCACATTGTCCGCCTCGAATGGTACATTCCTTACCTTCACCCACGTATACCATCTTGAAACATCATGTAGTTGCACAGTTACACCAGGGTTGATGTTCATGCTGCATTCCTGGTATTTTTCTACCACTGTTTCATAAACACTGGTATCACCAAACTTCACGAATATGCAGGTAAGTCCATTCATGGCAACGCCAGTCAACACTTCATTATCTATACCATAAGTTGTTCGCAAGATATCAGGCAGAAGAATGTCCATATTCTCTGCAGTCACTGCTCCATGGATCAATTCCACACAAACCATGTTTACCCTCCTTCTACCTCCCAGTGCCATTTGCAAATGAAAGCTTTTGTCAGACGCCACCAGCGGAGACAGCAAACTTTCGCTTACTATCAAGGCTAAGCGGCGAAATAATCTTATTAATTAACTAGCCCTCTCCTAAAACTCTACTATTTTTTAGTCATTACTGATGCCATCTTGTTGAAGCATCACTTATTCATAACTTTCCTTGCAATGTCAGATTATCTTCTGAAAAATCATTGATTTGACTTGATCTTTATCTCACCCTCTCCTTACCTCTTATCGTTCCCAATATTTTGTTTGCCTTTCCTTTCTTGTGCCTAGGTGGGTTCTGTCCTAAAGTTTTTGCCCTGTGGGTTTTGGTCCTATACTCGTGTGCCGTTAGCTCCCCTGAAGTTCTCTTTTTTTTTATTTTCCTACTCATGTTGTTGTACTGCCTCCACTATTACTACTACTATCTCTTCTTTAACACTACACTCTCTGACTCTTATTTCACTTCCTTTACTACTTACTTATTCCCACCTCTACCACTGTCTCATAACTTCTACTATTAATACTACTACTGCTTCTACTACTACTAATATTACTACTACTACTGCTAATACTAGTACTACTAATATTACTATTCTACCTTTACTACTACATCCACTACTATTACAATTATACTTCTACCTCTAGTTCTACTACTACTACTACTGTCCCCTCTCGTTTATATAATGGCTTCCTTCCTTTCAAATTTTGGTTAGTAGGTAATGGTCCAAGTTGGACTGAAATGTCGTCAGAAATTTCAGTTTCATATGCTCGGATTATTTACTGTGCCTTCTTATTGTTTATTGTAATATTGTTCTGTCCTTGTCGCTCGCTGCTAATATCAATTTCTTCCTGAACTTGATATTAGATTTGTCTTTGAGAGGTTTCTTCTTGTTTTATATTAATATTTCAATGGTCTTTGGCGTGGTAGAAGAATCAGTTTCTTCTATTCTTTTCTTCTGTTGTAGCCCATTTCTCGGGGTTATGGAAATCTTTCAGTTATGTATAATGATACATTTTCTTGGTTTGGAGTTCCTTCTCATTAGCTGGCACACAAGGATGTTGCTGGGATACATGGAAAGGAAAAAAAGAGTTATTGTAGCATCACTTAGGCCTGGGACCCAGTGCCAGTGACTAGTATAATTGTGAGGGAAAAGTTCATTAGATAGGAGTTGGTAAATTAGACACATATGCAACACTTGGATATCTTTATTGAGGAAACGTTTCGCCACACAGTGGCTTCATCAGTCCATACAAAGGAGAATCGTGAAGAACAGGAGGAGTGTGAGGTTGTCAGTCCCTCAATCTTGAGTCGATGTTGTCAGTCCATCAATCTTGAATAGAATAACAGCATATGAGCAGAGGAAGCTTATATACTGTAGACAGGAGAGGTGCAGCAGTTGTAGGAGGTGTCACATTTGTTCAATGTGGAAATAGGTCGTGCCCAAGGAATAGGCAGTATGGAAGTATAGGAAGTATGGATGTATGGTAATGGTAGTTTGTTGGGCTGTCTGCTTGTTCAGTGAGGGTGGGTGCATAGTTCCCGCTATTCCCCCTCCCCCCTTCTGCACCCGGTGGGAGGTGACGAGTGCGTCTCCGACCTGTGGTGAGTCACTTGACTGGCGGCTCCCATCCAATCTTAGTATTTGTTCCGCTCCTGTCTAATTTATTATATTTTTAGGATTGTGTGCCTTAAAAGAGCTTCACTCTTATTTAGGGTTTTGGACTTAAATTTATTATTGCCTTGTTTTGAATTTACAGTTATCTCATTTGTTAATCCTCACCATTTCTTTTAAAGGCTGTATGGTTATCGTATGAGTGAATTATCGAGCGGTGTGTAACTGTACTTTTTCTTCATTTTAGCCTAAATTGTCGGCTTGGGTCATCTGGCTCATGCGGAATTAAGATAAGGGAGAAGTGATCTGGCAAATATCAGACGTCTCTACACCTCTCTCCTACACTGGTCCCCCCCCCCACCTTCACACATCGCCGACCCCCCAATCAGCTACACACCCCTCAAGCAGCCTTCTCCCAGTTGTAATGACACCAGCGTTCATGGTGGTTCTTGACTGCCTACTTAACTGCTTCAACATTGTGGTGGTCAGAGGATCAGTCAACCTCTCCTCGGCAATATATATATGTAAGCGTGTTGGGGACACCATCGACTGTTTAGTCAATTGCTTGCTGGACAAATACTGTAAGGAAAATGCAGTAACATTCATAGACAACTTGGACCTCTTCTATGGCAGAAATGACATGTATGCCAGGGATGGGGTTCACTTATCCAGGTCTGGGGTGGGGGCACTGTATAACCCCTGTGGTTTAGCGCTTCTATTTGATTATAATAATAATGGGGTGGGGGCACTGGCAACTGCAGTGGAGGGAGCTGTTAGGGCTTTAAACTAGAAATAGTTAGTGGCATGGGTTTTGGGGGGAAAACAGTGAAGTCCCAGTGTAGTAATATTATGAGTTCTAGGGGAACTAGTAATAGGCAGAATAAGGTGGATACTGGAAAGCCAGTGGCACTAGGTGACAAGGACAGTAATAGGTATAGTGGAAAAACAGAAATGAGCAGGAAGGGTAAAGAGAAAGGAGGGTCTTTAAATGTATATTACACAAATAGTCTTAGTGCTAGGAATAAGATGGACGAGTTAAGATTAGTTGCTAGTGCGGGTAATATTGATGTTTTTGCAATAACTGAGACATGGTTTAATATGAAAAATCGGGACAGGCCTGCTGAATGTCACATCCAGGGTTTTAAATTGTTTAAATTGTTGTATGATAGTAGCTATAACTCAGTAACGGTCCCAGATTTTTGCTTAGCAGATTACAATGGGAATAGAGAACACTTATTATCTGTGGACTGAGTAACGAAGAGAGCTATCATATGACAGTTTTCTGAACACTATACAGGCTGCCCAAAGAACATTTATCCCGTATAAAGAAATTAGATCAAGTAGAAATGACCCAAAATGGATGAATAATAGGCTGAAATATCTTTTAGGGCAGAAGAAAGGAATTTATAGGTGCATAAAAAGAGGTGAGGTCATCTTATAAATCACTATACTGACATTAAGAGGGACGTTAAAAGGGGATAAGAAAAGCTAAACGGGACTATGAAATTAAAGTTGCTAGGGATTCAAAAACTAACCCAAAAAACTTTTTCCAGGTTTATAAAACAAACGTTAGAGATAAGATAGGTCCCCTTAAAAATAACTCTGGGCATCTTACTGACAAGGAGAATGATATGTTCTCTATTTTTAATAATTATTTTCTCTCGGTTTTCACACAGGAAGACACTAATAATATACCAGTAATTAATTTTTATAGTGGCCCTGAAGATGATAAATTATGTAATATCACAGTCACTAGCGAAATGGTTATGAAACAAGTCGACCGACTGAAACAAAATAAATCTCCGGGTCCTGATGAACTTTTTGCAAGGGTTCTTAAGGAATGCAAAATGGAACTCTGTGAACCATTAACTAACATTTTGAACTTATCTCTTCAAACAGGTGTAGTGTCTGATATGTGGAAGATGGCTAATGTAATTCATATTTTTAAAGCAGCGGACAAGTCACTACCATCAAATTACCGCCCAATAAGCCTGACCTCAATAGTAGGTAAATTACTAGAGTCCATTATAGCTGATATTATAAGAAGCCATCTGGATAAAAATAATTTGATTAATGATACTCAGCATGGATTCACGAGGGACCGTTCCTGCCTAACTATTTTATTAACTTTCTTTGGTAGAGCTTTTGAGGCTGTTGATCACGATAAAGAATTTGATATTGTTTATTTAGATTTTAGTAAGGCTTTTGATAAAGAAAGTTGTAGCTCATGGCATTGGGGAAAAAGTTTTGTCATGGATCGAGTCATGGCTCACGAACAGGAAGCAGAGAGTGTGCATTAATGGGGTTAAATCCGAATGGGTATCTGTAACAAGTGGCAGTGGCGTTCCACAGGGATAAGTCTTAGGCCCGTTGTTGTTTATAATATATATAAATGACCTTGACGAGGGAATTACTAGTGATATGAGCAAATTCGCCGACGACATGAAGATAGTAGGATAATTGATTCAAACGTAGATGTCATGGAACTTCAGGAGGATTTATACAAACTTAATTTATGGTCAGAAAAGTGGTAGATGCAGTTCAATGTAGATAAATGCAAGGTTCTGAAGCTAGGGAGTGTCCATAACCCAAGCACTTATAAGTTAAGTAATGTAGAACTTAGCCATTCAGATTGCGAAAAGGACTTGGGGGTTATGGTAAGCAGCAACCTTAAACCAAGAGAGCAATGCATAAGCGTAAGTAATAAGGCAAATAGATTATTGGGATTTATATCAAGAAGTGTAAGCAACAGAAGTCCAGCGGTTATTACAGCTTTATACACCATTAAAAAGGCCTCACCTAGATTAAGCAGCTCAGTTCTGGTCTCCATATTACAGAATGGATATAAATTCGTTAGAAAACATTCAGCGTAGAATGACTAAATTAATACATAGCATTAGAAATCTTCCGTATGAAGATAGATTGAAGACCCTAAAATTACATTCACTTGTAAGACGAAGAATGAGGGGAGACATGATCGAGGTATACAAATGGAAAATGGGTATTAACAAAGAGGATATAAATAAGGTCTTGAGGATATCTCTCCAAGAGAGAACCCGCAATAATGGATTCAAATTAGATAAGTTTAGATTTAGAAAGGATCTAGGAAAGTATTGGTTTTGAAATAGGGTAGTTGATGAGTGGAACAGTCTGCCTAGTAGGGTTATTGAAGCTACGACCTTGTTTAGTTTCAAATTTAGGTTGGATAAATTCATGAGTGAGAGGGGTTGGATTTGAGTTGGACTTGCATATGAGTAAATAGAATTATCAAAGCTTATTTCTTGGGTAGTTCTGTTAGTGGGATGGATTGGGAAGGACTGCCTAGCATGGGCCAACAGGCCTGCTGCAGTGTTCCTCCTTTCTTATGTTCTTATGACCAGCTGTGACACCCCCCTCCCCCGTCATCAACAACAGCTTGGAACCATTCAAAGCTACGAGCCCAGAACATCGGCACGGCACCGTTATGCCGTTTATCATTGTGTATATATTAGCTTTGGATCAATAATTATTTACATATTTAATTTTTGTAAAAGTAGGATTAATTTCATGTTTAGTTGTTTTATATTATTTACATTTTTATTATAATATTTTTTTATCTTTATTATGTGATTATTGAATTGTCTATCTTTGTATTTCCATAAGGAGGAGCCAGCGTTGTCAAATGCTCTCAGAGGTTGTGACAGGGCTGAGTAAACTTTCACAATCATTAAATTTCATTCTTCGGAGCTCTAAGTTAAATTGAGTTTCTTTGGAAGATACACAGTAACTCCCAACCTCTGGGTCAGGGAAGGAGTTCTCTAAATATACATTAGATCAGTGGGTTTTTTTAATCAGGGTGCCACGGCACTCTGGTGTGCCACTGATAGTGTCCAAGGGTGTTGCAAGATTGTTAGTATTTTTGCCCTACCTTCATGGTTTTAATTAAAATACCACATTTTTTTTACTAGTATTTGCTGTATAATTTACTACAGAAGAGTATTTATATATTTTTGTAACAGATGATATTAAATAATAAACTATTATAATATAGTAGTAATACATAATTAATATTAAGTCTAAGGTCATTATGTGGGAAAGTAAATTTATATAATTGCAACCATTTGTGTTTCGTTTACAATCATATTCTTTACAATTTTACAGTTTGTATCGTCCAATACGTGATTGGTTTTCGTCAATGACGTGTTGACTTCCACAGGCGTTTTAAACAGTATCTTGCTCTTTAATTTAATATGGATAAGTTTTGTTTAAGAGAAAACTTCAAGATGATTGCGGTGATGTTATAACATTGTTCTCCATCGTGGGGAGCTGTTTTGAAGAACAATAAGCAATAAGTTAAAGGTGAACTAGACCAAGTAGTAAAAGTGGTGAACTACATAAAAATATGCCACTTAAATCACGACAGATTGACAAATTATGTGAAGCTGGGGCAAAGTATGTGAATCTTCATCTGCACACGGAGGCAAGATGGCTGACAAGAGGCAAAGTGTTGTCATGATCTCAAAGATGAGTTTTGTTTTGTTTTTACCCTTGAGCAACAAGAAAATTTTGTGTGTTTGCAGAGGATACTTGGTCTACAAAATTATCTTATTTGGTGGGTATCTTTGAACATTTCAACAACGTAAATTCCAACATTCAACGTAACACTGAAAACACCTTATCTTCCTCTGCCAGAATTTTGTTTAAGCTGTCAAAGCGAAGGAAGGCAACATAGATATGTTGTTACTGCATGTTTTTGTGCATCTTGAAGTAAATTAGACACATATGCAACACTTGGGTATCTTTATTGAGGAGACGTTTCGCCACACAGTGGCTTTATCACTTCCAACAAGATTGATGGACTGAACACATCGACTCCAGACCGAGGGACTGATTACCTCATACTCCTCCTCTCCTTACACCTTTCTACTTTGTATTGGACTGATGAAGCCACTGTGTGGCGAAACGTTTCCTCAATAAAGATACCCAAGTGTTGCATATGTGTCTAATTTATAACTTGTCGGTTCTTTGAACCATTCATCAACATCTTGAAGTACTTGCAGATAAAAAAAAACATTACTTTTTATCAAACATATGTAGGGAAGACTACGGTTGGAAACCCCATTTATTGTATCAGCATTAAGCCCGTCGAAGCTCAGTCTCACAAAAGAGAGTAATTCAAATGTAATGACAGTCTCATAAGGAGGATGATGAGATGAGGAATGTAATGTGCAAGATGAGCAGTGAATGATGAGCTATGTCATGAGGATGATGCAGCATGAGGATGATGCAGCATGAGGATGATGCAGCATGAGGATGATGCAGCATGAGGATGATGCAGCATGAGGAAGTGCCTCTGGATAATTATCCACAAGTTGCGGATAAAGCTCTGATAATCCTCATGCAATTTTCCACATCCTACATGTGCGAGTTGGTATTTTTTTGTGTTCACAAACATAAAAACCAATAAAAGGGAAAGGCTACAATCGCAGAATAAATGAGGGAATGTGTGTACAATATTCTATCTAATATCAAAAGGATCTGTCAATCACACTACAGAAGACTAGTTAGTTTCTCTTTGTTTCATTTATTTTATTATGATCTAAACTACTTGTTTATCACTTTCTCTAACAGATTTGTTAATTTTATTTTTCGTATGTGTGCTTAATGTGTGTTTTATTATTTTATTATTATTATTATTATTATTATTATTATTATTATTATTATTATTATTATTATTATTATTATTATTATTATTATTATTATTATTATTATTATGATTACTATTATTATTATTATTATTATTATTATTAAGACAAACTACGCCTGGGAAGCCCTTCTAATAGAGAACTAACTCGGGGTTGCCACAGAATAAGATGTGTGACTTGAGTGTGTAATTACTGAAACAAAGTTTGTAAACCACTGAATGAAATTGTAGCAGAGTTGGTAATATACATAAAACTCTGCAGGATGTGATAATAGTGGTAGTGAAGCTCACTGTAAATTAATCAGGATTGTCTGTGTCAGAGGACAGTGTGGGGAGTAGTAGTGGTAGTAGTAATAGTAGCAGTAGTAATCGTCTGTTAATGCACCAAGAAGTAGGTTAGAAAAGAGCTGGGAAATATATATAACGTGCTCCTATTTATGTAGCCAGATCTACGGTATTTTCATTTTATTTGTTGAAATTCTTGTAGTTTCAGTTTCCTGTGATTTTTAAATATACATCAGATGGGATTAGTTCTTATAAGAAGAATTTTGTTTTAGGATGGTTCTGTCTGTACGAGAGTCTGGTTGAATAAGAAATGAATCTGATCAAGGAGAGAAGAAATAAATCTAAAAGAACAAGCACAACAACACTAGAGAAGAACTTTTACCTTCATCATCACAAGTTTTCCTCTATAGTTGAATAAGCCAACCCGATATAACAAATATCCCTTGTTAACTTTGTAGTTATGACAAGGAGAAAAATAAATTTGATTGCCATCTGGATGAACTTTGCTTCTGTCCTGAGGAATAAACTGAAGTGCATAGACAACCATCCCCATATTACCTCACTTACAATAAATCAATGTTCGACACGCGTTTGAAAAAGTAATAAGACTTTAAGTAATACTTAGAAAAACTCAAGCAGATCAGAGATTATAATAAATATAAATTTGACTATTTTACCTGCCTAGTTACCTAGATTAACTGGCTTCCTAAACTCTGCATGAACTGACCCCAATTCAAGGTCGCAGCCACAATAGCACTAAGAGAAAGAGTAGCAGTAGAATTAAAAAAAAAAATTGCTAGAAACTGAACTCATGATTGCTTTTTTATCAGGAGGAAGTCGGCATATTTTTCTGTAGTGAATAATAATATATAATATTGGGAGTAATAGCAGTTCTTTAATTGAATGATATGGGTAGGAGTTTTGTATGTGTGGAGAGGTTTTCGTAACTTGCCTCTTTTCTTGCAGCCTGATGTCCCCCTTTCATCTGAGATTTGTATAGTTTGAAGTCCTTGTGATTCCTTTTACTTCACTTCTGTGTCAGTTAGAACCAACCAATTCTGTCGACACACACACACACACACACTTATATATCTTTCATAGTAAATCTAATTATCATTTTCTACAAAAGTGTGTTTTCCATAACCCCAGGAAAATAGAAATGAACGACACGAGATGAGTTAACAGACTAACTGACAGGAAATCGAGGTGAGACTGTATACTTCCGGCCCTATGCTGTACCACTGAGCCAAGATGTTTTTAATAGTCGAGATTACTATAGTCACTTCTGTTATAGTAGTACCAACAGCCACTGTCCCATTCCGCCCGATACTACTTTCTGGGAAAATTTAATTCTCATACTTTTTAAGCCATATTCTGTAAACCAGAGACTGGTTATGAACGATTATGAAGGCATGACCAGAAGAATGAACGAGGAATCAAACCGAGGCGTGATGTGTGGCAGGTCCTATGCTGCATCATTATGCTGTTGTAGTTACAATAGGAAAATTTTACTATAGTAATATGCTAATTAAAGTACTTACTGAATATTTCTCTTACAAGTAATGTAAACGCGTAAGTGGCTTTATCTTCTATGTCTTAAAGACTTCCACATCACCTTAATCATATTCTAGGTAATATACCCAAATTCATTTTTTGTACCTGATTATTGAAAGAAAAAAGGAATCTAGAACTAGTTTGTTTTTTCCGAAGATTTGAAACAAATTAAGTGACATTCTGCAGAATATGTTTGAAATATTTCAGAAAGAAAATTAGATATCACGGAGATTCTTCAAATGGTGAATTGACGACTCTGAATCTAAGCCAATTCACTGATACAAGTGAAACAACTTTAAGTACAAACATAAGTGAAACAAACATGGCTACTCTTTACACTACATCCAGGAGATTGGACGCAATGTGAATTGTAGCCAATCTGGCAGATGACTTCTACTGGACGCCTTAATTCTGTTATCAGGAAGTGGCATATCTCTTTACTGTTAACATTGCCACAGGTCACCTAGCGAGATTTTGCTTTTGTGTATTCCTATATAATTAAAATAACAGAAATAATATTTGTTTATGGCTATATTACTTAGTACGTCGGTGACCCGTGATAGGCAGCCTAGATGGTGCATAAGTCGTTTTTTACTAGTCACACAGAACACTATCATCATACATTGGGAAATCTGTGATATCTTACAATTTGTATATTATTCCCACTGAAATTGTTTGGAGTAGCCATGGCATCAGCAGTCTAGGTGAAGGGAAAGTAGTAGTTCACCTAATTTTGTTTACTGGCAACTCTTGACTTCTTCGGTAGCTAGTGAAAAAAATGCCTAAATGAAATAATATCTTCATAATTAACCTCATGAAGCTTGTTTTGGATGAGGTAAATTCCCACATGAAGACCTTTTCCACGAAGTCAATCAAAACACCTCATTAATCGTCATATGAAATACCTTTTAACCACTAAAAAATATTCTGTCTTGTGAATCACCTTAGTGGTATTTGGAGCTTATTTGGTAGTGTGGTAGCAGGCAGCCACACCATCCAGTCATTGCCAGGCCTCCCAACACTCCATTACTAGACGATCATATAACTTGCTTACTTCAGTTAAAAATATATAATTCATGTATGCAAAAGACTCTTCTGTTAATTGAGTCTCAGTTTTCTTTACGGCTATCGGGACCAGATTGAGAAGGGTGAGATTACAGCCTCCCTATCCGGCCCACTATGTTTCCCAAGATGTCATCAGCAGAAAGTGTACATCGTTCTCTCTACAAATAAACGTATAATGTCATCGTGTAAATGAGTGTCTTAGGTTTGGTGAGATGAGAGCTGCAGCCTCCAGCCTAATGTCTATGTAATTCATAACACAATCAGCATAAATCTTTATATATATATTACGAATCATTTGTTTTAATAAATGGTTCAGAAACATTACAGTAATGTGTCTGGCGTAATAAATTTGGATCTCATTAAATGCTCCTACAATTTATATACATTATACTAATGATATAAATATTTTTGCGATACTTATACACTTGGTTAACACAACTGTGGATAATTTGTAACTTTTGTGAGAATAATATTAAGAATGTTCATTTTTTGTCCTGTTACTATAACTATATTTCTGTCCTTGTTACTATAACTATATTTGAATTTTCAAAATGGTGGAAAACCTCTAGATTTTAAATTTGTTTTTGGAAGGTTTTTAAGCAAGGAACAATAAGAAAATCAATGCTTACGAAGGACTCTGGTGGTCTGGTGGCTAAAGCGCTCGCTTCACACGGCGATGGCCTGGGTTCGATTCCCAGCCAGGGCAGAACATTGGGCGTGTTTCTTTACACCTGTTGTCTATGTTCCATCAGTAAAATGGGTACCTGGGTTTAGTCGACTGGTGTGAGTCGCATCCTAGGACACTGATCTAATCTGCCCGAAATGCTCAGCATAACAAGGGACTTTCTATATAGTAGTATGTCACTGATGTCAGCTAGGCCTGTATACCATGTACATGTACTTGTAGTAAATAAAGATATTATTATTATTATTATAAAAAAATAATGAGTGGTATGAATAATAATAACAGTGTCCTTAAAGTATCATTTTGGGATTTAAAGAATCATGTAAATGATTAGGAAGATCTTCCCACACAGATGTTCAAAAAAAAATGTATGATCCTAAAAGTGAACAGGATACTGAAAAGGAAAATGAAAAATATAGAGAATTAATCATACATTTTAACAAGGGGCGAAATAGTCGAAGATAAAAGTATTACAAGGGAAAAAAAGCAGTGTTTGGCACTGGGAATAAGACGTATTTTTTACTAAATAATTGTGGCAAAAGTAAGTCCTATCTAATAAATATAAAACCTTCCCAAAAACGAGAAAACCTGGTTACAAGAAATGAATAAGTATTCAAGCTAATTTCGACGCCTCTTTCTTAAATCACCGTCATGGTATTATCCTTGGGATAAAATATTATGACAGCCCAAGGCGCTTCTGAGTGGTTTCCAGAGACAATAAATCCTAACTGCAGTAAAAGTGACTTCCAGTATGCAGTTTAATTCATACCAACAATTCCCTTTACAAAAATCTGAAATGCCGTAACACGTCTATTACAAATAAGAACATAAAAATAGTCGCAATAAAATAGGTATGAAAATGGAAGGAATAGACAGAATCTGTCTGAGTAGATTTTCTAGAGTATGAAAAATATATTTTTGGTGAAATATATATTTTCCCAATCTGGGAAAGCAACAGAGGGAGACTCTCTCGGACGAAATCAATTTGGCTTCAATAAAGGATAACGTAGCGATAGTAGGCGATTTTAATATTTTTCAAATTAATTTAATGGACTTATTTTGACCTGTAATTTGGAGTCCAGTGAATTCATAGACGTACTTCAGGAGTGATTTTTTGAAGCAGTTTGCATCAGAACCAACCAACTTGAACAAGTTGTGTCAAACAAGGAGACCCTTGTAAATAATCTGGAGATCAGTGAAGAATATAATAAAGTCACTGACATGCGTTCTCCTGATTGTAATGACCTTAGGGAACACCTTTCTAGCGAGCTGATTCTGATGGGCTTAGAGAGCTCCATGTGAGGTCTTTGTGAACGGAACCAACGATGTCTTCTCTGGAACAAATGTACCAGCAAGTAAAGCAGTTGAAGGAAGTTGGAAGGATATGGCGAGTGACTAAACAAAACAAGTGATTCGAAGTAATCCTCTTGTGCTGAATCCTAAGGACAACCAAAGAAGCAGGACAGTGGGAGGGAGTATATGAATATTATAATACAAATTCAAAATGATCTGTTAATAAGGGATAAGCTCCCATTTACTTCGGGAGTAAAATATTAATATTCTATATGAGAGACTAAGTTCTCTTCAGACTTGGGCCTATGGGTTTGCTTTAATAAGTAACTAAATTAAAGTATTCTAATATTAGCCTAGAAAAATTATTATGTTTACGATAAACTCAGCTACTGTTTAAAGTTAATAAACTAAATTAAATAATAAAACAATTTTAAGAACTATGTTCAACTAATTTGTTTAAAAAAATAAAGCATATATTTAGTAATTACTTAAAGCAAGTTAAATATGCAAGATTAAGGTAAAGTCTGTCAGTACAATGAATAAAGATATCACACTAAGTTAAAAATTAATAAAAACACGCAATTATATAAAATAATAAACACAGGTAACTATACTAAATACACACCCTGGAAAAATGCCAGGAATTATTATAAAAAAAGTCTGCAATATGAGGGCATATGTATTATTATTACTACAATTAAAATTAATCACTAAACCCACATGGGTCATACAGTGCTGCAGGGCAGGATGTACAAAAGATGAAATATGCGAAGATCAGAGACTTCCATCACTTAACCATAACCTAACCTTACAAACCCTTACCTAATCTAACCTATCCTACATCTCCCATCTCTTTATCACACCAAAAAGACCAGACCTCATCTCCAACACATATTCTAATCCCCTACTTCACCAAAATACCGTATTCCATTGCCTTGGATCAGGATCATCACCTAACTTACTCCAATTCCTTGGATCTGGAATACCATCAGCCAACATACAACTTTGCCTCTTCACCACATATGACAGATCAATATCCATTCCCTTGGATCAAGTTCACCTTCTATAACCCTACCCAAACATATCCTAACCTAATCTAACGTAGATTACACAATGAACACATCTAATATTATCCGAGAGTTTCTCATCAACTCAAACAAAAAATCTTACAAGTTTACACAACCTCAACAGGAATGAGAAATATTAAATTTCTTAACTTCTTCTCTACACCATGTCTCATTGTTGAGAAAGACACGTGAGCAGTCACTAGGACATATTTATTAGAAAACGTCTGGGTCCTGGGACCTTGATCTTAGTGTCTGCTCACGTGTCTTTCTAAAGCAATTTGTGGGTGTCTATTAGCAAGGTTTATACCATATACCTCACCACCTCTCCTCTATGTCTCTCTTCACCTCCTATGTACATAAGAGATGTGAAGAGAGATAATGTATACAGGGAAAGTTAGGAAATTTAATTTCTGAATCGTAGAGAGATTTTGTAAGCTTTTGAGATTTTTTGAGATAATCTCGGAAAATATGATTACATGTTTTTAATGAAGGTTAGATTAGGTTAGGACATGTTAGGCTAGTAGTTATAGAATACTAGGGTGAATTTGATCCAAGGGAATGGATATGAGGCTGATCCAAGGCAATGGACTATGGTCTTTGGGTGAAATAGGGGGATGGGAGGAGTGGAGGCAGTTAGGTCTAGTATGATAATAAGACTAAAAGCTTCAATTCCTTTAAACAAGAGCTTCACCACAGCAAGGAATCCCTCTTGAAGGGGATATCAAAGTAGAAATACCAATCATTATCATGTTTAAACTGTTAAACAAATACACTTTATTGTCCTTTTATAACACTGACATCTTCTGGCAAGTTAATGGGAAATTTTCCACAGATGACTTTGCTAGATTCAGACAACCATTCTTAGTTTTTACTAATGTGGGTATATTACGCCAATTCTATTCTTTCTTAAAATTATAAGCAGCAAAAGCTTGTAATAATCATAAACCGTCATTTATCTCTGGAATGAAAATATACTGTCTACCACGAAGTTTTTTGGGATAATCCATGTAGGCTCCCAGCTGTATTTTATATTCCATTTTTACAAATTCCAAATTAAAGGATTCAGTGCATTCTACCATCCAACCCGATCCTTCCCTATAATGTAAATCACTCTCTAATCGTTCTAATATCTTTTCCACCCAAAGATGCAATGTTTCTATTATATCTGACTCATCTTAAGGAGATGCATTATACACATCATTTAATTGATTTTTAAAATAACCCCTAAAGGTATGCAAATACATCCTCAAATCTCACTCTCATACAACTGTGGAATGTTGTATTTTCTAACTGTATGCCTACCCTTAAAGTGTATGCTTACCCTTAAAGTGTATGCCTACCCTTAAAGTTCTGTACATATTCTGATAATTGTTGGGAGGAGGGGTCACTCACAGTGTCACTGGGGGAGGAACCCTGACAAGCCGTAATGGATGAATCAGGTCTGTGTGAGGAACCAGGACGAGGCGTGTCACTTGCACACCCTCAGTCATCTCCTGAGGTGTGGTTATGACCAGTTTCCATGGGATTATCATTAGTGACACACCCAGAGGTGTGTGCTTATCAGTGACACCCTACACTTGTGGGGGAAAATATAACAGTAAATATTTTTTTGAATAAAATCGTTAGTATTACAAGTTCATATTTTTGGTTTTCTGTATATTTTAATTTTAAAATCATAATTCCCCATTCCACATTCGTGGACATTAGGCATACAACATCAACATACCTATACCACTTAGCTCTGTTGTGAAGAATTTTGTTCAGCCATCTTGTTTCAATATATTCTATGTAAAAATTGGTAAGGACAGGTTAGAGAGGATTGCTCATTGCCATACCAAACGTCTAAGTTTAACCTTGTTATAAAATACAAACTTTGCATCAGCAATACAAAGTTTAATAAACTGAATCACAGTAGGTACTGACAATGGTAAATCGTAACTACAGAGTTCTTGAGATAGGAAGCTTAATAAATCTTCTACTGGAACTTTTGTAAACAAAGAAGTGACATCAAAACAAACCAAACTGATATTTTTTCAGTCAGTCATGGTGCTTAATTTTTCAGCTAAATCAATATTATTTTTCACATTAAAGTTAGATATTTTGCCAACAACTGGGCTCAACATATCAACAGACCATTTACATAATTTATAGGAAACTGAACCTGTGGAGCTAATAATGGATCTGATTGTATTACCTAGTTTGTGTGGTTTTATTAATCCATTCATATATGGTAAAGATTGATTAGTGGTCACGATTTTTTAATTAGTTCATCTTTGTCTTTCAGTGGTCGTTTTACTGTTTTGTTAAAGTTACTGTTAACTAAATCTAAGTTAAGTATGGATTAAGTATATGTATGATCTAAAAGATTATTCATTATTTCCTTGAGGATCATTTTCTTTTAGAATTAATTCTGATTAACCCAGTGAAAAAATACAATTATGGGAAGGTTTATAGTTCTATGATGAAACAAAATATTCCCAATTATCCTCAAAGATTTTTTAAGTCTTATTAAATTTTAATAATAATAGAAAATTGCATATTACTAAAGCAGACAAAATAAATAAAATAAATTCAGTAGAAATTCTAGAAGAAACTGATTACCAAGGTAAAAGGAATAATATTTTAGGTGAAACAAATACTTATTCCAAACATAGAAAGAATCCCTCAAATTCAGTTACTACCAAACTAATACGAATCTGGCATCAGTGAGACAGTAGAGGCTGCAAGATTCTGTACATGTAACAAGAACACTCTCACCTTCACGGTATCTCACTTTCATGCATTGTCTGCCACTCATGTCTCATGTCTGGTCTGAAACCGACCTGACTAGATCAGTCATATTAGTAGATGTGGGTGGCCTTTATGTTATGTTCTAAGTCAATGTTAAGGTATCACATAACATAAGAAAGAAGGAACACTGCAGCAGGCCTACTGGCCCATGCGAGGCAGGTCCAATTCACCCACCGGCTTAAGCCAATGGCTTAAGGTAGACAGGTCAGGTCCCATTCACTAAGGAACACTTGACTCCACTTCGTGGTCAGCGAGAATACATCTTCTCCACAACAAAAGTGGAAGATAACAGCAACTGCACTCTGGCTGTACACGTCTCAAGAACGTCACTTCATCTGAGATCATTCATTCCTAGAGTGACTCCAGTCTTGAACATATTCGAACATGTTTTATTTCATCCATAATCATATCGATAAAATATACCATGACTATCATGACTATCATCATCCTTTTACCTAGTTGTATGTCTCACAACAATAAAACGTCTTTCAAAGCAGCCGCGGTAGGTAACAGCTCTTAGGTTGTAAATAAAGGAAGGAATTCCTAACCTAACCCTGTAAAACAAAAGAGAGAGAGAGAGAGAGAGAGAGAGAGAGAGAGAGAGAGAGAGAGAGAGAGAGAGAGAGAGAGAGAGAGAGAAATTGTAGAAGTTAAATGTTTCGAATACCAAGCTTTCATTCAGCTAAGCAAGTTTATGGTTTATAAACTCATAGTTTGAGGGATTGATCAGTAACAACGTAATTTTCCTTGCATATTTAATAGCAGATCTTTAATTAAAACAGAAATCAACAACTCATCTACCAATGAAAAATCAGAAAAATCTGCAACAATTGTATTTCTTTATTTGAAGACGTTTCGCCGGTCAGTGGTTTTATTGATTCAATACAGATGAAATCTGAATGTGTTGAAACTAGAAACAGCAGAAGATGAGGCATTCACACTCAGCCTGGAAACGTGTGTTTAGCACTTGATACTTGATGAATCAATGAGTAAACGATATCTATATCCCCACTTTACAAATGCTATAATTATAACTTCTTTACGACCAGAGTCTCCAGCCTCCTCCTCCTGGCTATCACGACGTCTTAAGCATATATGTAACAACACCACCATACTCTGACTAGTAACTTTTTTGTCCATCTATTTTAAATTATTTGCTCACATTGGCCTCATAACTCAAATTATTGTTTTTCGTTTATTTATTATATGATATACCTTGTTCTCATATACCCATCTCCCAACATACACACATCAAAACATCTAAATATATCCAGCCCTTATATAATCCCTTTACCCAAGTAGACATTTTCGTCTCATCGGCTTTTTCCAATATTCAGTATTAACTATCTCATTTTACTCATTTTTCTGAACTACTTATAAAATCTTTGCAAAATCTAATCTTTTAAAAGCAGAGCATTAACACCAGAGAGAAGTGGTGATAATTCTTACTTAATATCCTGATAAAATTAAATTTAATTTCTAGAGAATCTCATTTGGCTGCTACATACTTATTATTTTTAATAAATCCGTTTCGGTCATGAAAAGTACCGGGATTTTTACTTGAATGGAATTAAAAACTGTTCACCCGAATCACGAACCTTTGTGAAAAAAATGCGATGTTTTTATAATGTGAATGAATCAAAGTAAGGTTTAAATATTGGCAAACGTTATAAATCTCTGAAGAAACTGGAGGTAATTAGTTCGACTTAAGGAGCAGAAATTTATATTCAATTTCTTAGTGCAAATGATCTTTCATCATCAGTTCTCTTCATTGTTTAATCTACAACACCATAAAATTATAAAGTTGCTTATTCTTTCTAAACCTTAAATTTCACCCAAAAAAATATTTTAAAAATTTGTAGCAAACTAAATTAAACTTGAAACATGATGACTACGGCAACATCCTTGAACATTAACATATTATATAGTATTTTATAATAAAATTACTATATAATGTATACCTTAAAATACAGAAATGATATATACATTTTTAACTAATTTTTTGGATCAATTATTGTTTAAATTCAAATTCTTTCGAGTGTTTTCTGCGACCCACTTAAATATATTAGACATTTTCTTAGAGCAACATATTTCCCTTTCTCTGCAGTGACTCGTAATTCAAATACACACTGTGTTTTTTATTGTTTGTTATGCAGAGCGGAACTGTACGTGGCCGGCGATTCCATTTCAGTGGATTGCTTTCTAATGTAAATTCGTCTAGGTAGCAGAAAGGGCGATAGCATTGTGGAGACTGTTCACCAATTATTGACTTGGGTTCAGCAAGCTTCGGAAAATATTTTTCTAATGCCATGTCGCATGTCAGACAAATACATCATTAAATAGAATTGTTTCGATAGTTGGGAGATCCAGTAAAGGTATCCGTATGTATCTTAACCCCACCTCGGAACAGTTCAATACAGGCATAAAAATAATTATGCTGGGAGGTCATAAATTTTTTATCTAGGAAATAAAAAAAAGGAATCCCATTGTGCATTGTGCATCAGTGTATTCTTATATATATGGGTGAGCATATGAATGAGTATATTTTAATATATACATATACTTATGTACATGTTTGCATACATATTCATGAAATATATTACTTGAATGTATGCTTGTTTTTACTTGATTACTTTTGTTTGTAAGGGTCGAGTCTTCTGAAAACTTTTTGCTAATTACAGGATTCATTCCCTCCTTGCCTTGTGATCAGTGTAATTCTTATTGTTACAACTACTGGAATGTTACACTTATTGACCAGTGATGCTGAAGAAATGCTTAATGACATCTCTCTGACTTATCTGTGTTTTAAGCTTTCAATTGTTCATTCGTATACCTGTTTCTCTCCTCTCGAGCAGTCTATCCCAGACCTCTTTATCAAATCAGAGAATAATGTATGATGTTATAATTTCTCTCTTGTTTACCTATCCTCTAATCCAATCTGGTTCAGTTCTTTTAGTTTCTGTTCTTAGTTGCTTCTCATTAGCTCTGGTATGACTCTCATTGTATCAATGCACTTTATCCAATTTCTTGATACGCTTGATCATGTGTGGTTCCATTCTTGTGTTACATACTCCAAAATTCCCATCGATTCTTTCCACTAATGGTGCCAAGAGACCATGGTCATACGTGTTTTCTCAGTTGCAAATGCACTATGGCTTTTCCAGACTTAAATTACTGTAAGCTGGTGAGTGATGCAGCTGAAAGCAGCTGGCAATTGCACTACTGGATAAGAGTAAATGTCATAGTACAGTCAGCTGTATATACATAGAATTCTGTGATGAGCTGAAGAAAATTTTTGAAGTAGACATTCCATTATAATGACCCAATCACTTCCCTGAGAAATACACTTAGAAATCAACCTTCACGATAATCACTGAGGAGTTATAGTACAGAGCCATCCACTCCTAGTGCATGCAGTTTTCCCAAGAATCCTTGTAAAAGCGTCTGAAATGTTCACTGTAATCAACAAAAGTAATACTCCTGGTAGGTGGCCTTACCTGATCAGGAGAAGAGTGAAGGTGAAGTGACTTTCCACTCCCCAACAGACACCAGGTAAGAGTCATACTACCAGGAGTAGAAAGTAAAACCCCAACAGACACCCGGGAACGAGAGTTTTGCCACAGCCCGCTAGATGGTAGTGCTGGCTGTGACTCGTTAATGATACTCCCGGCTGACTGAACAACCGTAACCCTATTTACACTACTTTTCCCTCACACCATACCTTGCGGCGATAGTAGCACTTACGTTTCTGGTAGAATGGCCAATGTTGGGCTTTCACTTTCCAGGGAGCTATCACCCCATTCACCTTTTCCAGTCCCCATGACTGATTTCCTTCTTCCGAGAAATGTATTATAATGATAAATATAATTATGGCAGCCTGAACCCTCTTACGCCAGCCATGGTTACTCTTCACTCTATCACTTCACAACAAAAAAAATCATTTCTTTATTTTTATTAAAAATAAACCACTCATCCTATCAGACACCTAGCAATGGCCTAGTACCTACTCTAGAAATCACCACTGATTACTAGTTAGTTTCCTGTTATCACATACCCCCATTACCTCTTACTTCAGAAACGCCCTTCAGTCCTCACTTCACAGTCCGGCTTCATCTATCACACTTCTAGCTCATTTCCATCTTGGCATGGTAAAAAAAAAATCAAAGGCGATGTCCGTCCAAAGCCCCATCAATCCCATTTAGCGGGACTCGTCGTGTTGTTGCCTGACTCCTCGAAGAGTTGATGTGTCAACCAGAGAGAGAGAGAGAGAGAGAGAGAGAGAGGAGAGAAACAGTTATAGGACCGAACATTAGATGAGTCAGACGGATGTCATCACTGGTCAGTAAGTGGAATATCCATGGTGCCATTGCACTGCAAGAAAGCTCCAAACATTCCAGTAGTTTTAAGAATAAGACTCTACCCATACAACCAAAATTAAGCAAATAAAAACAAACATTCAAATATACGTGTTTTGCTCTGAAACTAGATGCGTATTAGTCCTGAGGAGCAGCAAGGACTGGATATGAGCAGGAGAGGTGTGAACGTGGCAGTACGGGAAGAGTGGCGGCTGCAGCAAGACGTCATAAGACGTCATGGTATGGTTTTTGGTGTTTAAAGTATGAGGGTGACGTTTTAGGTACGTTTTAGGGCAGAGTTTGTTTCTGAAATTATTTTTACTCTTATAACATTATTAATAAGGTCCTAGTATGTAGATGGGCCTGGTTAAAGAGAGTACAGGTGTTTTTTCCAGCAGGTTGTTTTTTAACCGCTAGTGAGTAATATTTTGAAGGTGACCCAAAATGAGTACTTGGTAAAGGAGTAGTGGTGTTTAGTGATTTTAATATGTAGATTGTATATGTTGTATGTGGTATATGTAAGTTTACTAATAATATACTTATATTTTGGTACATTTAGTTTATGTGTCCTTCCTTATAATAAATATAAATATTGATTATTTACTTAATGTTTTTTGTTAAGAAACAAGATTGACCTGAGTTGGTTTATTTTGCTTAATATTTTACATGTCCCTAGACAGTCTTTAACCCTATGCGTCAGCATTTATTTTTATGTAATGTAATAAATACGTTACACATGCACTATGAAAGGTTCATTAAAACTGGGCACTGAATGGAAATCTGTTAAGGAATCATTATGTTCATTTACTTTTGGCTATGCATATTCCAAACGTTCTAATGCTTTGGATGTGCCAGTCAAATTGACAGACGTGCCACATGAGATAAATTTGTCTAAAAACATCAGTAAAACCAGTCCATTCACAAAATTGCTTCACGGCTTTTATAGTAGTATCAATTAGATATCAAGAGTCGCCTCCTTTTTTGTGATGGTGAAACTTACACTCATTCAATGAAATAGCATAGAAATTCATCCCTGCTTGCCACTCTCACTTTTTGGACAGCGTGTACATCAGTTGATGCTAATGCAACTTTTTAAATAAATCACTTAATCATTTTTCTAGGTAAATGAAAACCATAAGCTTTAATGGCAGCACTGACCCTAATGTGGTTTATATGTCTGTTTTAATCAGAGAACCACTGGACTTTGACAGTCACAGTCACAGACATTTTATTTATGTGGTTTATATATCGGGGTACAAAGCCTCAGTGTATGCTCATTCTAGATTATATTGTAGTTTCTTTTTTAATTTTATACTATGTTTGCTTTTGCACTATCTCAGATAAGAGTTGTAATGAGTAAAATAAAGCTTTGGGAGTGGCAGCCAAGTGTTGTAGCCAACATAATTAGTTTTACTCAAGATAATCCCATCATGGATTTAGCTACTTTGACCAGGTGTATATGTAACTCCCCTACAGCAGCCAAGGAGTGGAAGCATTAGTATCGTCCCTTCACAAACATCATCGAGGAGTGTGATGACAATCCCCTGATCAATTTAGAACGCAGTTGAATAGTGTATTGTATAACGTATATCAGTTGACTGAGGACTGAACTTCCAGTCAAGTTCCTTAACTGGAACTTATGATAGGGATTTTTTTAAGTCGCTTGTAGAAAACACACTGTACAAGATTATTGACCATTTGGCCTATACTCGGTAATTGATAAGCATCCAGTTACGTATATGGATTAATCAATACAGGGTTTATTATGTCTTTAGAAAGGATTCTCCACCAGGACAATCTGAACACGCCAAGGAGGGGAGGTTGTTTCAGTGATGCCTTCTGACAGTTAGTGAGATATCTCTTTCTCAATAAACAAACGAATATCTGTACCGAAGTTCCATAATTTAGTTGCGATATGTTTACTTTGTAGGGGCAGGTTTGGCAAAAGAGATGGTTTATCCTTTAAAACTGGTGAGAGTGCACTGGTCTAATTTTGTGAGCTCTGGTCTATATTTCCATACTTAAATGTCGAACTTTGTTTTCTTTTCTGGAAATCTGGAGGACAGTGCTCCTTGAGGGCAGTGTTGTCATGGAGGACAGTGCCCCTGAGGGCGCTAGTGTTGTCCTGGAGGACAGTGAACCAAAAGGACACTGGCCCTGGTGAAGAAACAAGTAAAGATAACGCTATTCAATTCACAGAGGTACAAAATAGAGATACTGCTGGAGATGGAACAAAAGAGGATGATGCCTCAGAGAACAGTGTCGACACATTACCAGCAAAACCTGGTAGAAGCACTCATGTCCATACAGGGGTGATAGATAGGGAGGAAACAGGAAAAAATGCACCAGCACCGAGCGTAGCTACAATATATCCTAGCAAACAGAAATCCAATCTATGCAAATACCTATCTATGCCTTGGGTATCTGCAGGCACGGTATATCTGGTAAAACAGGTGGGACATGCACCTTTGACCATCCCAAAAAATGCAGCACCCACATGACAACAGTAGAGTGCAACTTCCCCTCCTGTAACTTATTTCACCCAGAAATGTGTCACTCATCAATCCATGAAAGAAAATCCTACAACACATACTGCCAGGCACATCATATAAAGGGGACAAGAAGACACAGACCAGCCAGACTATGGGAAACAAAAGAGGGGAGCCACAACCCCTCTAGGGACAGAGTTTTATTAAGGCGCAGGAGGGAAAAAAGACTGGCAAGAAATGACAATAATCCTACACCAACTGAAAACACTTCTGGGGCAGAACAACAGATATGAGAGCTAGCAAATAACCCTCCTAAATTCCACCAATATAACGACATTTATCTTTGTAAGCATACAGGGTCTAAACCCATCAAAAAACAACAAAATTCCTTTCATCATGGGACTGCTCACGAGTCAAATGTAATGTTTGCAGCATTCACAGAGACCCACATAAAGCATCATTATGACAAAGAAATATGGATCCCAGGTTATAACCTATTCAGATGCGAAAGACTAAACAGACAACAAAAGGGGTGTTGGCCTGTACGTCACAGAGTCGCTCATTTGCTCACAACTACTAAACACCTCAAATGATGTAGTTGAAGTTTAGGCAGTAAAGATTGAAAACCAAACCTTGTCATTGTGGTGGTATACAAGCCTCCAGATGCAACTTCCCAGTAATTCCAGGAACAGCTTTTGAAAATTGACCACTGTCTGGAAAATTTCCCAACTCCTGCCCCAAATATCTTACTACTAGGATATTTCAACTTGAG
Source organism: Cherax destructor (assembly GCA_009830355.1). Taxonomy (NCBI): domain Eukaryota; kingdom Metazoa; phylum Arthropoda; class Malacostraca; order Decapoda; family Parastacidae; genus Cherax; species Cherax destructor. Next base: position 33,948 of record WNWK01016760.1, read on the forward strand.
ACACCTAAAATGGAGGAGTATAGCAAATCAATGTTTTAGCAGAGATCACCCCAGGAGGCAGCGCAGATGAAAATTCACACACACACGAAGTATTAAATATCTGCACCAAATTCACCTTAATCTCCTGTTAGCAACACACTCGACTCACACACTGAATGTACATGATTCGATCCCCGGTACGGGTGGAAACGTTGGGCATGTTTTCTTACACATGCTGCCACTGTTCACCTAGCAGTAAGTTGTTACCCGAGTGTTAGTCGACTGTTTCGGGTGGCATCCTGGGAGACCAGCAAATATTAGAGCTTACAAGAGTAGAAAATACGCTGGACCTCATCTTCACTAACAACGACGATCTGATACGTAATATAACCGTATCAAAGACAATACACTCAGATCACAACATAATCGAGGTACATACATGTATGCACAGGGCTCCTGACCAGCAAAATGTGATCAGTCATGAAGGTCTCTTCACAAAATTCAATTTTAATAACAAACACATACAATGGGATCAAGTCAACCATGTCCTAAATGAAACAAACTGGGAAGATATCCTAAACAACATGGATCCGAACCTTTACCTAGAAAAAATTAACTCTGGGGTTCTTGAGATCTTCTCTAGACACATTCAATTAAGAAAAAGAAAGAGAAGATGTAAATTAGAAAGGGAGAGACGCTCCTATACAGACGAAGGCGAAGAGTCACAGAGCTGTTGAGAGGGGCCAATATATCGGAAATACAGTAGGAGGCACTGATCAATGAAATTGTAAATATCGAAATTAAGCTGAAGGAATCTTACAGGAGACAATAATCACAGGAAGAACTAAAAGCCATAAAGGAAATTGAAACAAAACAAACAAAATATTTATTTCTTATGCCAAATCTAAGGTAAAAACAACATCCAGTATTGGGCCCCTACTTAGGCGGGATGGGACATACACAGATGACAGCCAAGAAATGAGTGAGATATTAAAGTCCCAATACGACTCAGTGTTCAACGAGCCGCTGCCCAGACTAAGGGTCGACAATCCAAATGAATTCTTTATGAACGAAACCCAAAATTTGGTCATCTCAAAAATCTAGGATATTATCCTAACTCCACAAGACTTTGAAAAGGCAATAAATGACATGCCCATGCACTCTGCCCCAGGCCCCTTCAACATTCTATGAAGGGGGATCATGGACACAGGGGTCATCCCACACACACTGAAAACAACAGACATACCTCCACTCCACAAAGGTGGCAGTAAATCAATTGCAAAGAACTACAGACAGATAGCACTAACATCCCATATAAAAATCTTTGAGAGTGTTCTAAGAAGCAAAATCGCCAACCACCTAGATACCCATCAACTACACAACCCAAGGCAACACGGGTTTAGAACAGGTCGCTCCTGCAAGTGTGACCATGGTGTAATAGCACACAAATGCGTGATAAAGGAATAACAGGAAAAGATAGTAGATGGAGCTATAACATCCTGACAAATAAAACACAAAGAGTAATAGTAAACAAAGTAAAGTCCCAGGCAGCCACAGTGAAAAACTCTGTTCCACAAGGCACAGTACTCGCTCCCATTCTATTCTTCATCCTCATTTCTGACATAGACAGACATGTAAGCCATAGCACCATGTCTTCCTTTGCAGATAACACCCGGATTGCAATGGCAGTGTCCTCCATCGAAGACACCGCAAGCCTCCAAGCGGACATCAACTAAAACTTCAAATGGGCCACTCAAAACAATATGAAGTTCAACGAGGAGAAATTTCAACTACTCAGATATCGAAAAGTTGAGAAAATTAAAAATGTATTATGGTATACGACAAATTCTAACCATACAATAGAGCGAAAAAGAAATGTGAAGTACCTGGGAGTGATAATGTCAGAGGATCTCGCCTTCAAAGACCACAAGAATGTATCTACCTCATCTGCTAGGAAAATGATAGGATGGATAATGGGAACCTTCAAAACTATGTCGTTTATGTAAATTGTGAACAACAAGAGGCCCAACACTGATCCCTGTGGAACACCGCTCGTGACGGTACCCCACTCTGATTTCTCCCCATTTATGCAAACTCTCTGCTGTCTATTTGTCAACCATGCCTCTACCCAGGAAAAAAATTCTCCTCGTATTCCGTGTGCCTTAATTTTTCTCAACAGAATCTGATGTGGAACTCCATCGAAAGCCTTACTGAAGTCCATATACACAATATCATATACTCAATATCAATATCATATCACATGATGCTTTAACCCACAGGACTACCAAATCCTAAAGAATGACGCAGCCAGCCAGGCTATCTGTTTTACCGTCATCCGGGACATACGGTGGTGTTATAGCCTCAGTGTTGTTATTGATCAATACCACTCGTTCGTGGATACAATAATATATATATGCTGCTCGTCAGGCTAGTTACCAAACGGGGAGGAGAATGAAATTAGCTTAGGAGCTCCCACACCGTATGTCCTCGGATGAGGACATATGGATGAGGATATACGGATGAGGACATGCTGGCTGAGTCATTCTTGTAGGATTTGGTGGTCCTGTGGGTTAACTGTCATGTGGTTCTCGCTCACCATGAGGCGGGCCAGTACAACATGGGTTCGAGTCCTTGGCTAGTGCAGTGTTATATTATGAGGGTTCCCAGTAAAGTTCTAGAGGAGGAGGAGGAGGTGTTGATTCACCGGGAATTCTCCCGGCCCGGGTCTTTACCAGATGGCGACCCGGCTCCGGCTCCCTGGCGTGGGAGTATCAGAGACGAATGTCTCCCATGGGAGAGGATGCCCCTTATCGGCGTGACCAACTGGCCCCAGGCCTAGCTACATTCCCCACCAGCACGAGGGATGGAGGTAGATAGATGCTAGGCCTCTCTGGTCTGCCACTTCCCTAACGGGAAGGAAAGGCTTACGAGCTGCAGCCTTGGCACCTACCCTGCCCTAGAAGGGCTGGGCATGGTGATCGACCTTGAAAAAGTTCTAGAGGTGGTACCTCTAGAATATATATATATATATATATATATATATATATATATGTCGTGCCGATTAGGTAAAACTGGTCAATTAGCAAGAACTCATCTAAAATTAAGTCCTTTCTAAAATTTTCTCTTACACGTTTAAAGATACATTTTTTTCATTTATGTTAATGTAAGAATTTATAATTTTGTACCAAGAGAAACTTTGAAAACCTACCTAACCTTATTACAACAAGCGCAATTTATTTTAGCCTAACCCAACTAAATATATTTTAGATACGTTAACATTAATTTAATAATAAAGAAACACAATTAAATATATTTTTTTCGTTATGTTCAGAATGATTTTGGCGAAATTATTGCATACGCAAATTTTCACTTGTCTTATATGGCAAGGTGAGCGTTGCTATTTAAGCCAAAATAGCAAGTTTTACCTAATCGGCACGACATATATATATATATATATATATATATATATATATATATATATATATATATGTCGTGCCGATTAGGTAAAACTGGTCAATTAGCAAGAACTCATCTAAAATTAAGTCCTTTCTAAAATTTTCTTATACGTTTAAAGATATATTTTTTCATTTATGTTAATGTAAGAATTTTTAATTTTGTACCAAGAGAAACTTTGAAAACCTACCTAACCTTATTACAACAAGCGCAATTTAATTTAGCCTAACCCAACTAAATATATTTTAGATACGTTAACATTAATTTAATAATAAACAAACACAATGAAATATATTTTTTTCGAGGTTCAGAATGATTTTGGCGAAATTATTGCATACACAAATTTCACTTGTCTTATATGGCAAGGTGAGCGTTGCTATTTAAGCCAAAATCGCAAGTTTTACCTAATCGGCACGACATATATATATATAGTCGTGCCGATTAGGTAAAACTGGTCAATTAGCAAGAACTCATCTAAAATTAAGTCCTTTCTAAAATTTTTCTTATACGTTTAAAGATATATTTTTTCATTTATGTTAATGTAAGAATTTATAATTTTGTACCAAGAGAAACTTTGAAAACCTACCTAACCTTATTACAAAGCGCAATTTAATTTAGCCTAACCCAACTAAATATATTTTAGATACGTTAACATTAATTTAATAATAAAGAAACACAATGAAATATATTTTTTCGTTATGTTCAGAATGATTTTGGCGAAATTATTGCATACACAAATTTTCACTTGTCTTATATGGCAAGGTGAGCGTTGCTATTTAAGCCAAAATCGCAAGTTTTACCTAATCGGCACGACATATATATATATATATATATATATATATATATATATATATATATATATATATATATATATATATATATATATATATATATATATATATATATATATATATATATATTCTATAAATGTATTCTGTCTATTAATAAAGTATTTATATGCATGTATGTGTGTATATAGGATGGGTGGTAGGAGAAGTGGAATATTCAAATGGCTTCAGAAAGAAATCCAAATATTCTTCCTTGAAGCCTTTTATCCACTTCTCCGAGGCTATGGGTCCCACAATTTGCACTAGAGGTGGACCCATCCTATATATTAAATATATATATATATATATATATATATATATATATATATATATATATATATATATATATATATATATATATATATATATATATATATATATATATATATATATATTGTCCGATTAGGTAAAACTTGCGATTTTGGTTTATATAGCAACGCTCTTCTTGCCATATAAGACAAGTGAAAATTTGTGTATGCAATAATTTCGCCAATATCATTCTGAACCTAACGAAAAAATATAGTTCATTGTGTTTGTTTATTATTAAATTATTGTTAACGTATCTAAAATATATTTAGATGGGTTAGCCTAAATTAAATTGCGCTTGTTGTAATAAGGTTAGGTAGGTTTTCAAAGTTTATCTTGGTACAAAATTATAAATTTTTACATTAACATAAATTAAAAAATATATCTTTAAACGTATAAGAGAAAATTTTAGAAAGGACTTAATTTTAAATGAGTTCTTAATTGACTAGTTTTACTATCGGCACGACATATATATATATATATATATGTCGTGCCGATTAGGTAAAACTATGGATTTTGGCTTAAATAGCAACGCTCACCTTGCCATATAAGACAAGTGAAAATTTGTGATGCAATATTCGCCAAAATCATTCTGAACATAACGAAAAATATATTTCATTGTGTTGTTTTTATTAAATTAATGTTAACGTATCTAAAATATATTTAGTTGTTAGGCTAAATTAAATTGCGCTTGTTGTATAAGGTTAGTAGGTTTTCAAAGTTTCTCTTGGTACAAAATTATAAATTCTTACATTAATATAAATGAAAAAAATATATCTTTAAACGTATAAGAGAAAATTTTAGAAAGGACTTCATTTTAGATGAGTTCTTGCTAATTGACCAGTTTTACCTAATCGGCACGACATATATATATATATATATATATATATATATATATATATATATATATATATATATATATATATGTCGTGCCATTAGGTAAACTGGTCAATTAGCAAGAACTCATCTAAAATTAAGTCATTTCTAAAATTTTCTCTTATACGTTTAGAGATATATTTTTCATTTATGTTAATGTAAGAATTTATAATTTTGTACCAAGAGAAACTTTGAAAACCTACCAACCTTATTATAACAAGCGCAATTTAATTTAGCCTTACCAACTAAATATATTTTAGATACGTTAACATTAATTTAATAATAAACAAACACAATGAAATATATTTTTCTCGTTAGGTTCAGAATGATTTTACGAACTTATTGCATACACAAATTTTCGCTTGTCTTATATGGCAAGAAGAGCGTTGCTGTTAAGCAAATCGCAGTTTTACCTAATCGGCACGACATATATATATATATATGTCGTACTCGATTAGGTAAAACTTGCAATTTTGGCCTAAATAGCAACGCTCACCTCCAATAAGAAAAGTGAAAATTTGTATGCAATAATTTCGCCAAAATCATTCTGAACCTAACAAAAATATATTTCATTGTGTTTGTTAATTATTAAATTAATGTTAACGTATCTAAAATATATTTAGTTGGGTTAGGTTAAATTAAATTGCACTTGTTGTAATAAGGTTAGGTAGGTTTCAAAGTTCCTCTTGGTACAAAATTATAAATTCTTACATTAACATAAATGAAAAATATATCTTTAAACGTATAAGAGAAAATTTTAGAAAGGACTTAATTTTAAATGAGTTCTTGCTAATTGACCAGTTTTACCTAATGGCACGACATATATATATATATATATATATATATATATATATATATATATATATATATATATATATATATATATATATATATATATATATATATATATATATATATATATATATATATATATATAACGTATATATTGGTTTATCCTGTTTATAACAGTAGTCTGCAATTACAAATATATATGTCGTGCCGATTAGGTAAAGTGGTCAATTAGCAAGAACTCATCTAAAATTAAGTCCTTTCTAAAATTTTCTCTTATACGTTTAATGATATATATTTTTCATTTATGTTAATGTAAGAATTTATAATTTATTACCAAGAGAAACTTTTGATAACCTACCTAACCTTATTACAACAAGCGCAATTTAATTTAGCCTAACCCAACTAAATATATTTTAGATACGTTAACATTAATTTAATAATAAACAAACACAATGAAATATATTTTTTTCGTTATGTTCAGAATGATTTTGCGAAATTATTGCATACACAAATTTTCACTTGTCTTATATGGCAAGGTGAGCGTTGCTATTTAAGCCAAAACCGCAAGTTTTACCTAATCGGCACGACATATATATATATATATATATATATATATATATATATATATATATATATATATATATATATATATATATATATATATATATATATATATATATATATATATATATATATATATATATGCAAAAAGATCTCAGTAAACAGGTGATATCAAAATATGAAGACAACCACTATGAAAAATAGAGGAATCCGAGAATTCCTTGATAATGTGAGTAGTCACGAAAGCGCTTGGAATTCCTCTTATTTTTTCATAGTGGTTGTCTTGCATATATATATATATATATATATATATATATATATATATATATATATATATATATATATATATATATATATATATATATATATATATATATATATATATATATATATATATATACAGTAAAGATCGAGATTCAAAACCTGGTCATCGTAGTTGTATACAAGCCTCCGGATGCAACGTCCCAACAATTCCAGGAACAGCTTCTGAAAATTGACCAATGTCTGGAAAACCTTCCAGCCCCTGACCCCAACATCTTGCTCCTGGGGACTTCAACCTAAGGCACCTAAAATTGAGGAATATTGCAAATAATTTGGTAGCAGAGATAACACCAGGAGGCAGCTCAGATGAAAACTCGCACACACGAGCTTTTAAATCTCTGCACCAAATTCACCTTAAACCAGCAAATAATAGAGCCTACAAGATTAGAGAATACACTGGACCTCATCTTCACTAACAATGATGATCTGATACGAAATGTCATCATATCAAAAACGATATATTCAGATCACAACATAATAGAGGTTCAGACATGCATGAGGGGGCCCCAGATCGACAAAATGTGATCAGTCGCGGGAAGCCTTCTCCAATTTCAACTTCAATAACAAAACATAAGGTGGGACCAAGTAAACCAAATCTAAATTATATAAACTGGGAAGATAGCCTAAGCATCACGGATCCTAACCTATGTCAGAACAAATTAACTCTGTGGCATTGAGGTTTGCTCAAAGGCAAATTCCCTTAAGGAAAAGGAGGAGAAGATGTAAACTAGAAAAGAGAGAGGCGCTCTATACAGGCGAAGGCAAAAATAACAGAGCGGCTACAAGAGGCCAATATATCTGAAATACGTAGGAGGCACTGGTCAGAGAAATAGCAAACATTGATTTAAAACTAAAGGAATCTTACAGGAATCAAGAAACGCGGAAGAACTAAAAGCCATAAATGAAATTGAAAGAAACCCAAAGTATTTCTTTTCTTATGCCAAAACAAAGTCGAGAACAACATCCAGTATTGGGCCCCTACTAAAACGAGATGGGTCCTACACAGATGACAGCAAGGAAATGAGTGAGTTACTAAAGTCCCAGTATGACTCAGTTTTTAGTGAGCCGCTAACCAGACTAAAAGTTGAAGACTTAAATGATTTTTTTATGAGAGTGCCACAGAACCTGGTAGACGCAAGCCTATCTGACATTACCCTGACGCCATATGACTTTGAAAAGGCGATAAATGACATGCCCATGCACTCCGCTCCAGGCCCCGACTCATGGAACTCAGTGTTCATCAAGAACTGCAAGAAGCCCCTATCACGTGCTTTTAACATCCTGTGGAGAGGAGCATGGACACTGGGGTCGTCCGGCAGTTACTAAAAACAAAAGACATAGCCCCACTCACAAAGGCGGCAGTAAAGCAATGGCAAAGAACTACAGACCAATAGCGCTAACGTCCCATATCATAAAACTTTGAAAGGGTTCTAAGAAGCAAGATCGCCACTCATCTAGATAACCATCAATTACACAACCCAGGCAGCATGGGTTTAGAGCAAAATCGCTCCTGTCTGTCCCAACTACTGGACCACTATGACAAGGTCCTGGATGCCTAGAGGACAAACAGAATGCGATGTTATATACACAGATTTTGCAAAAGCCTTTGACAAGTGTGACCATGGTGTGATAGCACACAAAATGCGTGATAAAGGAATAACAGGAAAAGTTGGTAGATGGATCTATAATTTCCTAACAAGTAGAACACAAAGAGTAGTAGTCAACAGATTAAAGTCTGAGGCAGCTAATGTGAAAAGCTCTGTTCCACAAGGCACAGTACTCGCTCCCATCCTGTTCTTCATCCTCATATCGGACATAGACAGGGATATAACCACAGTGCCGTGTCTTACTTTGCAGATGACACCCGAATCTGTATGACAGTGTCCACCGTTGAAGACACTGCAAGACTCCAAGCAGACATAAACCAAATCTTTAAATGGGCTGCAGAAAACAATATGAAGTTCAATGATGAGAAATTTAATTACTCAGATACGGAAACTGAGGAAATTAAAATCTCATCGGAGTACAAAACTAATTCCAACCACACAATAGAGCGAAAAACTAATGTCAAAGACCTGGGGAGATCATGTCAGAGGATCTCACCTTCAAGGACCATAACACCGTTGCAATCGCATCTGCTAGAAAAATGACAGGATGGATAATGAGAACCTTCAAAACCAGGGATGAAAGCCCATGTTGACACTTTACAAATCGCTTGTTCTATCTAGGCTGGAATATTGCTGCACACTAACTGCACCTTTCAAGGCAGGAGAAATTGCTGGCCTTGAAAATGTGCAGAGAACCTTCACGGCACGCATAACTGCGATAAACCAACTCAAATACTGGGAACGCTTGAAGTTTCTAAACCTGTACTCCCTAGAACCAGGCGGGAGAGATACATTGTTATATACACGTGGAAAATTCTCGAGGGATTAGTACCAAACTTACACACGAAAATCACTCCCTACGAAAGCAAAAGACTCGGCAGGCGACGTAACATCCCCCAATGAAAAGCAGGGTGCCACTGGCACGTTGAGGGACAACACAATAAGTGTCAGGGGCCCAAGATTGTTCAACTGCCTCCCAGCATACATAAGGGGATTACCAACAAACCCCTGGCTGTCTTCAAGCAGGCACTGGACAGGACTAAAGTCGGTACCCTGACCAGCCAGGCTGTGGCTGGTTGATCAGGCTCTGGTCCAACATGAGGCCTGGTCCATGACGGGCCGCAGGGGCGTTGACCCTGCAATTTCCTCCCAGGTAAACTCCAGGTAATATATATATATCTTTCTTTCTTTCAACACGTCGGCCGTCTCCCACCGAGGCAGGGTGGCCCAAGGAAAACGAAAGTTTATCCTTTTACATTTAGTAATATATACAGGAGAAGGGGTTACTAGCCCCTTGCTCCCCAGCATTTTAGTCGCCTCTTACGACACGCATGGCTTACGGAAGAAGAATTCTATTCCACTTCCCCATAATATATATATATATATATATATATATATGTCGTCCGGGTTAGGTAAAAAATGGTCAATTAGCAAGAACT
>WNWK01016761.1:0-44108 GCA_009830355.1 Cherax destructor
AATGAAAAAATTCTATGCAAAAAAAGGGGGCCCCCAGAATCTGGAATTCTTTACCAGTAAATATCAATTTAAACCCTTTGTCGGAAAATCAATTCAAGACTTTCCAAAAATAAATTTACTACCCTATACTAAATACTCATACTGTAACAAACTTCCAAACCCAATATTTTTTTACTTAAGATGATCTCAATTTGATATGTTCATCCCCCTTTAACATTTTGCAATTTCATATCATCATATTGTCATTTAAAATCTTATAGTATCATTTTTCTTAATTTGAAAAAAAAATATAATTGAAGAAACAAAAAAAATTTCTAGTATTGTTATTATACTAGTATAGCATCAACATACTGTCCCCTTGAAATAAATTATACAACTAGATTAAATAAAACCAATTTTTCTCTTGATTGTCTTTTAATAGTATGAAATAACCAATTATAATTTAAAAATACAGAACAAAAATAAACCTTAATAAATTTTTTAGCTTTAAGTACTTAGTGAATAAGTCTCTAGAATAAACTCCCCCCAATGCCTTTAATGCCAGTGGCTTTTGCATTACAGTTTTATAATTGTAACTACCAATAACATTGTACACTTTTTAAACATGCATAGAAAAAAAAATTATTATTATTATTATTATTTTTTATGGTGACTTATTTCACAGTGACAATCACAAAAACCAAAAAAAAGACCCCAAATGAAGGAATGTTTGAAAGAGCGCGCTAGGTAAGGGCCCCCTTCAATTTAAACAACGTTTCACTGGCAGCGCCTGGGGCCCTCCCAACACGGAGCGGGGGCGGACGGGTTTCAAAAAAAGTTACAAACACGAGCCAGTTTAGATTTTTTGAAATCAAAAAAATTTTTACGAAACACGATGTTTACGAAATAAGAACCTTCGAAACCCCGGGGGTCCATGTATTTTACAATTACAATTTGCAAATTTGATCGATCAATCTGCATTCATGAAATTAACGGTTTGGGAGGAAGAACAAAATATACAGGGAAAAAATTTTTTCAAAAAAAATAGACTCCAAAGGGTGTACTGTTAAAACTCAGAACTCGGAGAGAATTTGGAATACACAAAATTTTAAACCAGATACGGGAAATTAATAACAAAAAAAAAGTCAATAACTTCATTTAAAAAATTTTGGGATTTTCTAATTTTCTATCTTTAGCTAAAGACTTATGATCACTTTCCTACTGAAGGAATGAACAAACTGGTTGAGTTGATTAACTTATAATCACTTTCCTACTGAAGGAATGAACTTTTTGGGGTGGAGTTGATTAACTTATAATCATTTTCCTACTGAAGGAATGAATAACTTGGTGGATTTTTTTTAAACCCCATAATCACTTTCCTACTGGGGAAAATGAACAGGTTCAGTGGAGGGAAGGGGTTTTTCCCCCCCGGCCGAAATAGTTAGCTCAATAACACAAAGTTTTTGACCCGGAGAAGGGGTTTTCCACTATTTTTTTGCAGGTAATAATTCCCCCACACCCCACACTTTACCCCGAAAAAGGCCCACTGTCAACTGGAAAGATCCCCATCCAACAAAAGGAAAAACAACGGACTTTTAGTGAATAACTAGCAACAGAAAGGTTTTTGCAATTGTTTTTTGCATCAGAAAATGCAAACCTATTAAATAGTCTTTTTCAACAAAGGCCCCCTGAGAAACCACTACTTGAACTGAAAAATTGCAAGGAAGACCCCGATTTTGGGGCGGCCCGGGGATACCCCCGGCACCCTGGGCATCTAAACCCCCATTTTGCATGGATATTGTGGGGGGGTTTCCCCAGGGGGGATGACATTACTATTACCCCCCTTTTACCACTGGCAACGTTAAAAATTTTAAAACACATATCTACAAGAACTAATCTGGGAAATACATTCTGCATCACTCGGAAATCTCTGAAAAAGCTGGGGGAAAAAAAATTGCTCAAAGGCCAGAGACTTTCTATCAAGGGGGCTATAAGAACTTTTCACGGGGTTCATTATCATTATGGTTTGAATAGCAGCACACACAGGATTATCCCCAAATTTATTTTAGCCTTAGCCTTGACTGGGAAACACAAGTTATCAATTTTTAATTTACTAAAACATGACTTTTAAAAAAGAACAAGAATTTAAATGAAAGCAAAATTAACGCAAGTATTTTTAAAACAAATAAAGTTTAACTGGAGGAATTTTAACTATTCTTTCATGAATAACGAGGGTTGGGAAAAACACTAAAGAAAAGATAAAATCACTGAAAATTGACTTCAAGAAAAAATTTAACACACTAAAAAAAAAACAATCTAGCTTTTTAATTGAACTAACTGCAAAAAGAGTTTTTTTTTTAAATTTTGCATTTAAAAAGAATTAAATGCACAACTATTTAAAAAAAAAACAATAATGGTTATGGGCCAGAGCAACAACTGATTTAAAAAAATCACTAAAAAGGAAAATTTCAAAAAAAATTTAATTATTCACTGGCAAATAAACCAAAGTAACTTTACTGCATGAATCACTTAGAAAAATTCACTGAAATATTACTTATTACTCTTAGAGAATGGGAAAATTACTAGGGAAATTAAAGTAAAACCCAAAAAAAAATTGGGAGAAATGGGGAAACCGGGGAAAATTTAAATTTACACAAAACGTTTCAGGGAAATTATTGAGAAAAATCACACCGGGGAAAATTTTTTGGGCCCCCAAAAAAGATGTCAGAAAATTTAAAGGAAAAAACCTTTCCTTAATTGCAAAAGGGGGGGAAAAATCAGGAAACAGTTACTTAAAACAATTTACTATGAACACGACTTTTAAACAAACTTAAAAAGTGAATTTGTTCAACAACATATGAAAAAAAATGAAAAAACGACAAAAAAAATTTAAAGAACAGACTAATTAACCCCCTTTGGGGGGCGAACCTTTTTTAAAAATGTTCCTTTTTGGGCGAAAAATTTTTGGGGAAAAAAAAAATTTTTCATGAAATGATAGAGAATCTTTTCCGATCATAAGCCAAAAATTATGAAATTTGATCGAAAACCAACGGGGAAATTTTCTTTTCCCAAGAGCAGCCAACACTTTCGCATCGGGGTTTTGCCCACTTTGGCCCTTTTTCGACAAATTCCAAAGTTTAGTCTCCTACAATTTAGTTTTTTCGCTAAAAAATTTATTTCTTCTATCGATTGATAAAAAAACCGCCTTATTTACTAATTTTATCTGCCCAAAATAATGGTCAGAAAATGGGAATTTTTCCCCAATTTCCCAAATTTCAAACGAGCCAATTTCCAAAAAGGGTCCAGAGTAAACAAGGCAGACATTCCGGCACTAAAAAAAATGTTTTTTGTTTTTATCACGTTTCCGGCCCTTGTTCCATTATTTTTGTTTTTTATTTTGAATTTTTATTCTCACAAAAAAAAGAAGATTTACGGTTTTGTTAAAATGGGGGCATTGTAAAAAAGGTATAAATAATATTTAACACTTGTGCATGAATAAAGACTCCCAAAATTGATTTATTAAATTTGGGTTTGTTTACTCGAACATCGTCAAAAACGAACATTTTTCTTTTATTAATTTTTTAAGGTACTTGTCATTGTCATACCAATCAAAATCATCTCTATTTCTGAATATATCTTCCATTCTATAAAGAACCAAAAAAACAAAAACATAAAAAAACCCATACGAAAATCGACTGCAAACCGTTGTTTTAATCGAAAAAAGGTCAGATTTTTTTTTCTCTCAATGCAGGGTCTGGGATTTTTTATACTGCGACACTGACCAAAGACCCATTTTTAAATGATGCCACCAGACTTTTTCTATTAAATTGAGGCCACTAGAATTTGGGCGTACATGGCACCAACCCCGCTCGAAACGTACTAGTACGGCACCGACCCCAAAGGGTTAATAAAAAAAGATAAAAAACACTTACAGAAACGAAGTGCACTCATCAACTCAACAGTCATACTTTTTTGACTATAAAAAGTTGCTTTTTGGGGAGAAAAATAATATCTTCGAAAATTATTTATAGTCTGCAAAAAACAATTTCATATAAAAAAGAAAAAAAGTACAAAAACAACTTTGGGGGAAAGGGAAGAATTACCTGACTGAAATAAAAAATTGGGGAATATTCGGGGAAAAGGAAAAAAATTGGGGGAGAACAAATGATTTTTTAGTTACTGGAGGCAAAAAAAAATTTAACAATTAAATTAACAAACAAGGGAAAATGAATAAAAAAAATGAGAATCGGGGGGAGAACACTTGGTGAAACAACAATTAACAAGAAAGAAAACACAGGGACAATGTGGGGGAAAAATTTTTTTTAATTTTTTAAAAAAAATTACTTTTTATTGAATATTGGACAGTAGACAACTTTAACAAAGACACTGTAAACTTGGAAACCCAACAAATTAAAGAATTTATAATGCAATAATTAACAAGAGACAATACTAGTGGAAAAAAAATTTGAAGTACAGGGGTACCTCGATTAGATATTTTTCGTTCGAGAATGCTGTTCAAGTGCCATTACCAAACGAATTTATCCCCTAAGGAATAATGTAAAATAGACTAGTCCTTTTACACCCCCAAAATATACTTACAAAAAAATTTAAAAAAAACTTTCATAAAGGGGGGGTTTTTGGGGGCCATCGACCGAGGTACAACTGATTTTTTTTAACACATAAAACTTCAGGACAAGATTACACTCCCAAGATAACTCAAAAATTTTTTTTTTAATGGTAAATTGTCTCAAACACCGAAATTTTCAGTTATCTGAAAAATAAAACAAAACCTTTGTCTTAGGGTGCAAAACTTTTTTCTGGCATTGGGTTGTTGATGGTTGGGGGGGATGTTTTGCTGGTCCACTCGGATATCTTGACGAATTGTGCATAAACGATGAACTCGAACCTAGGCTTTCAAAGTTGGCACAAATAGTTCAGAAGAAACACACTCCCGGACACTGCCCCGGCGAGCCAATAACTGCTTGAGGACCCCCAAGGGGAAATTATCCACTTAATGCTTTTTGGGGGTAGGTGTCACTCACGGGTTGATGGCGTCTGCCGCGTGGGGGGTGGGTGGGTGGGTTCACGCAGCTGACCCACAGCGTCACGCCTCCTGTGGCTTGCCATTTTAAAAAACAGTGAATTTAAACCAGGGTTTAATAACCCAGGATACCACAGGGGTGGTATTTACTCAGAACACGATACACTGAAGTACAAGGACGAATAAAAGCGTGAACTCACGTGGCTGGCTTTTTCAGTCAGCTGGGTGGGTTGCTGGCTTAACCTTTCACACAGGTTGACTGGCTTAATTTGTAACAAAATTTGCACAAAGGGAAAGCTGCCTTAAACCAGGGTACGTAACTTTGGGGGCTTTCAATGGCACTCCCCTCTCACAGACTGGCTTATGTTTAGGTTTCAAAACCCGGTCATCCCGTAGGTTTTAACAAATTAACAGATGAGGCACTTAGCTGACCAGGAGATATAGTGATTTGTAGACTCTGCTTGGGTGTAGATAACTGGTAACGTGGTCTCTGGATGCGGACATAGGGGGTCTGCGGGTTGAGGAATTTTCTAAACACCGTAATCGAAAAAGGGCCCCGCACACCACTTGGTTTTGGGGAATGGGGAGATAAAAAGGTTGTCAAAGGACACTCCCTTTTGGTGGTTACGGATATTTACGAGTCTGTGAGAGGGGGGCCCAAGCCAGGCTCCCAGCTGATGTTGGCCTAGAAATGAGGGTGAAGGGCCGGGGGAGCCGCCACATGGGGGCGAAACTCTATCACGTAAAAAAGAAGCCTACTTTTAAAGTCGGGTTTCAAATGAGATACACTACAAAGGGGCATATTTAAACAGGCAATACGCCAAATTTTTGCGCCCTAAATCAAGAAAAAAGGCTGTTAGGCCTAGATTTATGAATGGGTCTGGGGTCAGTGGGGGAAAAAATTTTGCACCAACGGGGATAATGAGGAAAAAAAATCTTGACCGTTTTTTGGTTTAAAACAGCAACTTTAGTCTATTTTCGTATGGTATTAGTTGTTTTTTTTTTTTAGTCTCATTTTATAGAATAGATGATATATTACAGAAATAGAGATAATTTTTACTGGTTTTTCAATTAAAAGTAACTTGAAACTGAGCGCAAAGTAGCGAAAATGTTTGATTTTGGCCGATGTTCAAGAGTAAACAAATCACACCATCGTCCAATACACATCAACTGGAGAGTTTAATATTCTTCCCCAAGTGCGCTGATATTATTTATACCATTTTACAATGATGCAGTTGTATATATAACAGTAAATCTTCTATTATTTGTGAGAATAAAAATACAAAATGGAAAGCAAAAGTAATGTAAGAGGGCCTGCAAACGTGACTAATGAACAGAAAGATGTTATTTTATGCCAGGAATGTCTCGCCTTGTTTGTTATGGACCCTATTTTGAAATTGGAATCGTTTGAAATTTGTGGAAATTGGCAAATTGCCATTTTATGACCACTATTTTGGGTAGTTGAAATTGGTAAATGGCGGTTTATTGTACTCAATCGATGGAAGAAATGGAGTTCTAGTGAAGTAGCTATAATTTTAGTAGACTGAAACATTGGAATTTGCCGAAAATGGGCTCAAAGTGGGCGAAATTGCCGATGCGTAAATGTCATCGATACCGCTAACTGCGGCTTAATTCCGTTAGTTTTGTCAAATTTCATATTTGTTGTGCCGTTATAATCGGAAAAAAAAAATTTTGGGTCAGTACTTACCGAGATATGAGGTGGAGAAGTTGGCTCTGGATGTCACCTGACAGCAACAGGAGTCCTGCCGCTTGAGAATTGTTGCTGATATACCTTTTTTTTCTTTTTTTATTATTTTATTTAATTTTTATGTTCTGATAATTACATTTATAGTAGTTCTTGTGATTTCATAGCCAATCTTTGTTCTGACACTAATATTAGAGTACCAAATTGTACTCAAATAATAATAATAATAATGATAGTCATAAAAATAATAATAATAATGATAATTGCATAATAATAATAATAATAATAATAATAATAATAATAATAATAATAAAGTGAATAATAATAATAATAATAATAATAATAATAATACTTAATAATAAAGTTCCCCTAAGCTTATGTAAGATTTGTGTCGCTGCCTTATCTCATCTGATCTCCACTAATGATGACTGGTGACATTTGATGGGGGAGTGAGGGTAGTCTTATCTTTTCTAATCAGTCCAGTAATTACAGTGATGCCATTTGAGATTATACTGCTTCCCTTTATGTGTTACTCAAGCCTGTCTGTCTGTATCTGTCTGTCTTTCTGTCTGTCTTTCTGTCTGTCTGTGTGACTGTCTTTCTGTCTGCTTGTCTCAGAGAGTAGCTCATAAACCAACTGGTGTTACGCAGATCACAAGCACATTATATCTTTTGTCTTGATTTTTTTAGTTATCATTTAGCACGACTTTATGTTGGCGTTTTGGGTATTACGCGATTGAAGAATTGCGGCACATTTTTATCTAACACGACGTAAACCTTATATTACGCGATTCGCTGGAGGGAAAAATTTTGAGCGTGCGGTCGCCTGCGGTAGGTTAAACCACTGAGTCAGTGGGGGTCCTACTGAGGGTGGCTATGATCCACAACAAGTGTTTAATGCTGACGAGACAAGTGTTTTCTGGAAGAAAATGCCAACATGAACTTATATCAGTCAGCAAGAGAAAAGTGCACCAGGCTTCAAGACAGCAAAGGATCGCTTCACCTTGCTCCTTTGCGGTAATGCATCAGGTGATTTCAAGGTAAGCCCATGTTTATTTACCGCTCTAAGAATCCTCATGCTTTGAGGAAGGGAATTTTTTTCCTTCCACAAACTGAAGTTTATTCAGGTATAGAGATAGTTACATTGATTATCATACATAGCAGCATATGTGTAGGGGAACCTAGGATAACCCAAAGTGTTATCCTAAGAACCTAGGATAACCCAAACTTTGGGTTATCCTAGGTTCTCTACACATATTGCTTGTATGATAATCTTTGTAACTTATCTGTGTATACCTGAATAAACACTTACAGTTAGGAAGAAAACAAAGAACATAAGAAAGGAGGAACACCAGCAGGCCTGTTGGCCCATACTGGCAGGTCCATCACAATCTCCCACTAACAGAATATTAACAAATAACCATTCCCTCAAGCGGCCGGTGCTAATGTTGGGAACAGCTGGGAGACCACCCGCCTTCCCAGGCTACCACCCCCCAACAATACCCCACTATCCCAGCATTCGTATTCCATACGCGTCCAAGCCAGCTGTTTGTGAAGAAGAAGAGTGGTTGTGTTTTGATCTTTAAATTACTATATCTTGTATTTGCTACATCATGTCACCCAGTAGGCATACCAGTGTTGCTCAAAGTGGAAAAAAAAAGCTATAAGCATTTATTAAGTCTATTAGACAAGACAATCTGTGGCTGTAATGAAGTGTTACTTTGTACACATAAAAAAATGTAAACATAAGTTTGTGTGACTAACTTACTGACTGACTGGACTGACTTACTGAATGACTTGACTGACTGAATGACTTGACTGACTGACTTACTGAATGTCCTAACTGATTACTGAATGTCTTGACTGACTTACTGAATGTTTTGCTGACTTATGAATGACTTGACTGACTTACTGAATGACTTGACTGACTTACTGAATGACTTGACTGACTGACTAATGAATGACTTGACGACTGACTTACTGAATGACTTGACTGACTGACTTACTGAATGACTTGACCCGACTGACTTACTGAATGACTTGACCGACTGACTGAATGTCTGACTGACTTACTGAATGTCTTGACTGACTTCATGAATGTCTTGACTGACTTACTGAATGACTTGACTGACTTACTGAATGACTTGACTGACGACTTAATGAATGACTTGACTGACTGACTTAATGAATGACTTACTGACTGACTTAATGAATGACTTGACTGACTGACTTACTGAATGATACTGAATGACTTAACTGACTTACTGAATGGACTGACTTACTGAATGACTTTATTAAAGTTAGAGACACTCAGTACAACTATCACTTCAGTTCCAGAATCTCACTATCCACCTCAGCCCAGTAGGGCCACAGCATAACTCTCCACTCTCTTCACAATCATCCACAAACATCAGCACCCACAATTTAAGGTAAATACTATTATTTCTGTTACATTTGTAGTCTTAAGCAGTAAAAACAACATAATACATCACGATAATGAACTACAATTACATATTCTCTTTTATATTTGTAAGATCTGTTGGTCAAAAAAAAACTTGTTTGGCTTTTGGGGACTCTCGGGAACGTAACCCTATTTTTCCATAAGTTCTTTTAATTATCTAACACGATTTTACCTAACATGATGTTTTCAGGACCGTAACTACCGTGCTAAATGAGGGTCTACTGTATATACGTTTGGACCGTTTAAGGGTTAATCTCTAAAAAATAATTTTTTGTTAAATACTCCTGGGTGTCTGAAACAGATTAATTGAATTTACATTATTTCTTATGGGGAAAATGGCTTCAGTTTTCGTTGATTTCAGTTTTAGTCAATCCCTCTGGAATGGATTAAGCACGAAAACAGAGGGTTGACTGTACAAACATCCACTTAAAATCATCATCACTTCCAAACATCCACATACGAACATGATCACCTACAAACATCATCACTTACAAACATCCAAGTATAAAAATCCACTTACTAACATCCAAGTACAAAAATCCACTTACAAACATCCATGTACAAACATCCAGTTACAAAATTATAATTTTCAATCATTCACACTTACTGTGGTTGAATTGATTCCACTGGCCTGTCCTACCTACTCCCCCTCTCTTTGCAACTTTGTGACCCCGGGGGCCACCATAACAGTTATCTCCCATCTCTTCCAAGTGGGGAGAAATGGGGGTTTTCTTAATAAGGTCTCCCTCACCTCAGAAGAGAGGACTTAACCCTTTGGAGGTCCAAGGGTCTCTCTGAAACTCGTTCTCAGGGTCCACGAATTTAAAAAAAAAAATTTTTCTTATGGAATGATAGAGAATCTTTTCCGATCATAAGCCACAAAAATTATGAAATTTGATCGAAAACTAACGAATTATGCTTTCTGCGAAATTGCGGTAGCCATGACATTTACGCATCGGCGATTTCGCCCACTTTGAGCCCTATTTTCGGCACATTCCAATGTTTCAGTCTACTAAAATTATAGCTATTTCGCTAGAACTCCATTTCTTCTATCGATTGAGTACAAGAAACCGCCTATTTATCAATTTCAACTACCCAAAATAGTGGTCAGAAAATGGCAATTTGGCCAATTTCACACAAATTTCAAACGATGCCAATTTCAAAATAGGGTCCATAATAAACAAGGCAGACATTTCTGGCACTAAAATAACATCTTCTCTGTTCATTAGTCACGTCTCCAGGCCCCTCTTACATTACTTTTGCTTTCCATTTTGAATTTTTATTCTCACAAAAAAATAGAAGATTTACTGTTATGTATACAACTGCATCACTGTAAAAATGGTATAAATAATATCAGCGCACTTGTGCAAGAATATTAGACTCTTCAGTTGATGTGTATTGGACGCATGGTGTGATTTGTTTACTCTTGAACATCGTCAAAAATCGAACATTTTCGCTACTTTGAGCTCAATTTCAAGGTACTTGTTATTGTCAAACCAATCAAAATCATCTCTATTTCTGTAATATATCTTCCATTCTATCAAATGAGACCAAGAAAACAAGAATACAACAATAAATACCATACGAAAATAGACTGCAAAGTCGCTGTTTTAAACCAAAAACACGGTCAGAGTTTTCTTTCCTCATTATGCACTGTGTGGTGCAGGAATTTTTATACTGCGCACACTGACCGCACAGACCCATTCTATCACATCTAGGCCTAACAGCCTGTTTCTGCTTGATTTGAGGCGCTAGAATTTAGGCGTACTAGTACAGTGGTCCCTCGGTTTTCGTGCATCTCCAAACTCGAACATTTATGTAAGTGTGTTTTCGTAAGTGCTGTTGCAAGTGTATTTTTGGGGGTCTCAAATAGACTAACCTACAAACATTATTTCTTAAGGAAGTAAATTCGTTCGGTAATGGCACTTGAGTAGCATTCTGGAACGATTTTCGGCCGAGGACCACTGTACGTCAAAACCCAGTGCGTAAGACGTACTAGTACGACCAAAACCCCCAAAGGGTTAATCTGTTAAGGAAAGGCTGTAATTTGTTTGATACACTTTTGTCCTTATTGTTCAAAATTTTTCATTATTTGAGTGAGATTTTATTTCATGTGTTTTAGATATGTTTTATTACTACACTCATAGTAGTGTATACTTATTAGTCACTATAAGTCTTGGGTATGATAAATAAAACATTACATTCTATTTCAAGAATAAATTTTAATATACCATAGAAATATCCTTAAGATGCCATCGAATTTTGAATATCAACATGTTGTACCCTGTGTGTGAAGCATGACTCTTTTGTACTCTTGTTTCTTAACTAACAACTGTAGTACCTTGTGTGTGAAGCATGACTCTTTGTATTCTTGTTTCTTAACTAACAACTGTAGTACCTTGTGTGTGAAGCATGACTCTTGTACTCTTGTTTCTTAACTAACAACTGTAGTACCTTGTGTGTGAAGCATGACTTTTGTACTCTTGTTTCTTAACTGACAACTGCAGAACCTTGTGTGAAGCATGACTCCTTTGTACTCTTTGTTTCTTAACTAACAACACCAGTGTACTCTTGTTTCTTCACTAACAATACCAGTGTACTCTTGTTTCTTCACTAACAACAACAATGTACTCTTGTTTCTTCACTAACAACAACAATGTACTCTTGTTTCTTCTCTAACAACAACAGTGTACTCTTGTTTCTTCACTAACAACAAGTGTACTCTTGTTTCTTCACTAACAACAACAGTGTACTCATGTTTCTTCACTAACAACAAGTGTACTCTTGTTTCTTCATTAACAACACCAGTGTACTCTTGTTTCCTTCACTAAGAACTCTAGTGTACGTATTACTATACTAACACCTCTTACATACTCTTGTCTTCTATACCTGGAGACCTGAGAGAGTTCCAGGGGTCAACGCCCCTGCGGCCCGGTCTGTGACCAGGCCTCATATCAGTAACTCTGTTATATGTGTTTGTATCCTAACAACTCTCTTGTACTTTTGTTTTTATATAAACTTTTCGTTTGTACTCTTGTGTTTTATATCAACAACTTTGCTGTACTCTTGTTTATGCATTAACAACTTTTTTGTACTCTTGTTTTCTATATAAACAACTCTGTTGTATTCTTATTTTATATAAATGTAGACAGTAAGTTTACTGACCTATTTCACATATTCTTCACTAGAGTGAGCTACTTGCCTAAGCCTAGTTTTGTAAGTGACCAGTAGATGGCAGGCCCTAGGTCTGTCCTCACGGCCTGTCATCATCCTGACCTTGAGTCAAGACCTACCCCTAGACTGGCTGCTGGCTTGAATTATATAAACAACTCTGTTGTACTCTTGTTTTATATAAACAACTCTGTTGTACTCTTGTTTTATATAAACAACTCTGTCGTACAAATTTCCAAGAAAATCTCAAAGACAGTAGGCATATTATCAAAGATATGCTATTATGTGCCACAATCAGCTCTCCTTGCACTATATCATTCACTTATCTACCCTTATCTCACCTATGGAATCTGTGCATGGGGCTCAACAACATTAAATCACCTTAGACCACTCATAACCCAGCAAAAGGCTGCAGTCAGGATGATAACAAATTCCCACTCTAGACAGCATACTCCACCAATATTCAAAACTCTAAAACTACTCACCGTAGAAAACATTCATACCTATTCATGTGCCTATTACATACATAAAACTCTACATGCTAATATCAACCCTCCGCTCAAAATTCTCCTCAACAACTTTAATAGGTCCAACGACCACAACACAAGACACAGATCACTTTTTGACATACCCCGAGTCCATACCAACCAATGTAAAGATTCTATGCACATAAAGGGCCCCAGAATCTGGAATTCATTACCAGTAAATATTAAGCTAACCTTGTCTGAAAATCAATTTAAGACTCTTCTCAAAAGTCACCTACTCACCCTAAACTAAATACTCATACTGTAAACTACTTTCAAAAATGCTCAATGTTATTTTCCTTAAGATAATCTCAATTTTATATTACCATCCTCCTAAACACTTGTTACAATTTAATATCATCATATTGTCATTTTAACAGTATAATATCATCATATTGTAATTTGAAATAAAATATATAACTAGAATAAACTCAATCAATTTCTCTAGTATTATGTACATAGTCTATAAGTCATTAGATTAAGCTGCCCCTAATGCCATGGCATGCCAGTGGCTCTAGTTGCATTTCAGTTTTATGATTGTAACTACCAATATCTATGTATACTTGCAAAGAAATAAAATTTACTTTACTTTACTTTGCTTTACTTATATAAGCAACTCTGTTGTCAGTAACAAATCATGACTCTCATGGCATTTGCTAATTAGGATCATCTCTTACTGGACTTTGAAAGTAATGTATGAACTCAAGAATGATGTAATGGATGGAGTGACTGATAATGAAAGTGTTTCTTCTTTTTGGGTCACCCTACCTCGGTGGGAAACAGCCGATGTGTTAAAAAAAGAGTATTAATATATTTATGATGAAGATATTTTTATCATTATATGTTACAGTTGTTGGTGCTGATGTTTTAGATATGACTAGTGTTGCATGATGTCACCATGGTTGTTCAATATATTTATAGATGGGGTTGTAAGAGAAGTAAATGCTTGAGTGTTCGCAAGGGAGTGGGATTAAAAGATAAATAATTTAACACAAAGGGGGAGTTGTCACAGTTGCTTTTTGCTGATGACACTGTGCTTTTGAGAGATTCTGAAGAGAGGTTGCAGAGGTTGGTGGATGAGTTTGGAAGGGTATGTAAAAGAAGGAAATTAAAAGTGAACACAGGAAAGAGCAAGGTGATGAGGTTAACAAAATGAAAGATTGGATATCAGATTGGAGGGAGGGAGTATGGAGGAAGTGAATATAGTCAGATATTTGGGAGTGAAGGGAGCAAGGGCTAGTAACCCCTTCTCCTGTATACATTACTAAAGTTAAAAAGAGGAACTTTTGTATTTCTTTTTGGGCCACCCTGCATCAGTGGGATATGGCCACTTTGTTGAAAGAAGAAGGTTTGGGAGTGAACCTGTCATCAGATGGGTCTCTGAAAGATGAGGTGAATCATAGAATTGATGAGGGGGGAAAAAGTTGAGTCAAAGAACATTATCTATGGAAGCAGAATGAGTATAGCGGTACCAATGCTCTTAAATGGGTGTGAAGTGTTGGTGGTGAATGTTGCAACAAAGAGAAGGCTGGTGGCAATGGAGATACGTTTCGTGTTTGAGAGTAATGTGAAGTGTGAATATAATGCAGAGAATCTGTAACTTGGAGATTAGAAGGAGGTGCAGGGTTTCTAAAAGTATTATCCAGAGGGCTGAGGAGGGGTTGTCGAGGTGGTTTGAACATTTTGAGAGGATGGAACAAAATAGAATGACTTGGAGGGTGTATAAATCTGTAGTGAAAGGAAGGCGAGGTAGTGGTTGTCCTTGGAAAGGTTGGAGGGAGGGGGTAAAGGAGGTTTTATGTGCGAGGGGCTTAAACTTCCAGCAGGCATGCATAAGTGTTAGGAGTGGAAGCAAGTGGATTTTATGACTTGACATGCTGTTGGAGTGTGAGCAAAGTAACATACATGAAGGGAATCAAGAAAACAGGTTAGCCAGACTTGAGTCCTGGAGGTGAGAAGTAAAATGCCTGTGCTCTGAAGGAGAGGTATTAATATGTTAAAGTTTTTAACTGTATTGTAGGTGTGCTTCTAGGAAGACAGTGATGGAATGAATGATGATGAAAGTGTTTCTTCTTTTTTGGGTCTCCCTGCCTTCGTGGGAAATGGCTAATGTGTTAATAAAAAAAAATAAGGTGTTGATAATTATAAGTTTGTATGTTATAGTTGTAAGTGCTGATGTTTTGACATGACAGGTGTTGATAATGATAACTTCATATATTACAGTTGTTGATACTGAAGTTTTAAACAAGATATGTGGTAATGTTTGTAACTTTTCTGTTACAGTTGTTGGTGCTAATGTTACAGACATGACATGTGATAATGTTTGTAACATTTGTATTACAGTTGTTGGTGCTGATGTTTTAGACATGACAGGACAACAAGTAATGACCTTCGGCTCCCTAGATATGGAGGACACCTGGTGGGTGCTGGATCCTGATCAAAGACTTCACTTTGAAGGTGTTCAGAGGGTGAGACTTACCTGTATGTTGTATAATATATTCCATAATATTATGTGGTGAATATTTAACACTACTTCTTTCTTATTGCTTATGATTAGTCAGAATTATTTGTGTATGTATGGGTTCTCCAGTTACAAACACCCCACATTACAAACATCTGCACTTTAGAATGAATCAAGTTGCAAACATCAATAATTTTGAACATTCTGAGCTTCAGAAATTTGCATTCATAAGCAGTACTTTTGGAAAGTGCCAGGGCAGAGTTAGGAATAAACCATACCACTGGCTGGGCTTGAACCTGAGGTTGGAGAGTTATAAAACTTCAGACCAACGCGTTAGCCACTGGACCAGCTGGCTGCAATAAGATTCATCCAACTAGGTATATTTATACACCATAGGAAGGTTAGCATAGACACCACTGTGACCACAAATACAAGTTTTTACAGACAAATCTCCCACCAGCATGGCCATGATGAACTCCAGCTCAAGTCCCCTCACGAAACTGTAATGACACAATTGCAACAAACCATACCACGGGTGGGGCTTGAACCAGCGGTTAGAGAGTCGTAAAACTCCAGACCGATGCATTAGCCACTGGACCAGCTGGCTACAATAAGATTCATCCAACTAGGTACACAGTGGAACCTCGAGTTTCGGCCGTAATCCGTTCCAAGAGCTAGGCCTAAAGTCGAAGCGGCTGAAAGTCGAAGCAATATTTCCCATAAGAAATACAGTGGACCCTCGGTTTCGTTCACCTCCAAACTCGAACATTTATGTAAGTGTATTTTCGTAAGTGCTTTTGTAAGTGTATTTTTGGGGGTCTGAAATGACTAATCTAATTTACATTTGTCCTTATGGGAACAAATTCGTTCGGTAACAGCACTCAAACAGCATTCTGGAAAGAATTTTCAACGAAAACCGAGGGTCCACTGTAATGGAAATACAATTAATCCATTCCAGACACCCAAAAATATTCACAAAAAATACATTTTTTAAAGAATAACTATAGGTTTACATACACAAAACAATTTGAAATATATATAAAGTAATAAATTTATAATTAAACATTTAAATAAACATTTAAAATAACATTTACTTACCTTTATTGAAGAGAAGGGAAAGGAGCACTCAGTGTTTGGAAGGAGAATCCCCCTCCATAAGGACTTCAGGTAACAAGTCTTTTAATGCCACTAGGACCAGCTTGAGAGTCACTAGAACCCTGTCGCACAAAATAACTGCCAAGAGTGCTCTGTTTCTGGCGCCTCTTTAAGATATCCCTAAAATGGGACATTGTTTTGTCACTGAACATGTTGCAGATATGGGTTGTTTCAGCTTGCTCAGGGTGATATTTCTCCACAAAACTTTGCACCTCTCTCCACTTTCCACAAATGTCCTTAATTGCTGAAGAAGGCACCTCCTTCACTCCCTCTTCTTCCTCCTCCTGTGAAGCAAGTTCCTCAACTGTGGTCTGATGCTGTTCCAGATGAAGCTCTTGCAGCTCGTCAGTGGTTAGCTCTTCACTGTGGTCCTTCACCAACTCTTCCACATCCTCGCCACTCACGTCCAACCCCAGGGACTTGCCCAATGCCACAATACCTTCCACAACAAGCAGAGGGTCATCAGGGTCAGGGTCAGCCTCAAACCCTTCAAAATCCCTCTTGATGACACAATCTGGCCACGATTGTCTCCAAGCAGAGTTCAAAATCCTGGAAGTCACTCCCTCCCAAGCCTTACCTATAAGGCTTATGCAGTTGTAGATATTGAAGTGATTCCTCCAGAACTCTCTTAGGGTCAACTCAGTGTCCGAGGTCACTTCAAAGCACTTTTCAAACACTGCTTTGGTGTACATTTTTTTGAAGTTACAAATGACCTGCTGGTCCATGGGCTGGATGAGAGGAGTGGTGTTAGGAGGCAAGAACTTCACTGTGATGAACTTGAAGTCCCTACACAAATAGTCTGCCAAGTTTGGAGGATGAGCAGGAGCATTGTCCAGTACCAGGAGGCACTTGAGTCCCAATTTCTTTTCCTGGAGGTATTTTTTCACACTGGGGCCAAACACTTGATGGACCCAATCTATGAAAATTTGCCTTGTGACCCATGCCCTATTATTAGCTTTCCAGAACACACACAATCTATCCTAGACGACATTGTGTTTCTTGAAGACTTTGGGATTTTCTGAATGGTACACGAGTAAAGGCTTCACTTTAAAATCCCTACTAGCGTTAGAACAAAACAAGAGATAGCCTGTCTTTCATAGGCTTGTGTCCGGGCAGTGCAATTTCCTCCTGAGTAATGTAGGTCCTGTTTGGCATTTTCTTCCAAAACATGCCTGTTTCATCACAATTAAACACTTGTTGGGGTTTGAATTTTTCAGTGTCTACGTACCCCTTAACCCTTTGACTGTTTCGGACGTATATACAGTGGAACCCCGAGTTTCGGTCACCTCGGAAATCAAACAATTATGTAAGTGTAATATTGTAAGTGTATTTTGGGGAATAAATTCGTTCGGTAATGGCACTTGAGCAGCCTTTTGGAAAGAATTATGACCGAAACTCGGGGGTCCACTGTATACTCAAAAATTCTAGCGGTTTCAAATCAAGTGGGAGAAAGCTGGTAGGCCCACATGTGAGAGAATGGATCTGTGTGGTCAGTGTGCGCATAATGAGAAAAAAAACTCTGACTGTGTTTTTGGATTAAAATGCCGACTTTGAGGTGTATTTTCGTATAGTATTTATGGTTGTATTCTCTTTTTCGTGGTCTAATTTGATAGAATGGAAAACGTGTTACAGAAATAGAGATGATTTTGATTAGTTTAATGATGAAAACGACCTTGAAATTGAGCTCAAAGTAGCGGAAATGTTCGATTTTTGCCAGTGTTCAAGAGTAAACAAATCACGCCATGCATCCAATACACGTCAACTGGTGAGTCTAATATTCTTTCACAAGTGCACTGATATTATTTATACCATTTTTACAGTAATACAGTAGTCTGCATAACAGTAAATCTTTTATTTTTTGTGTGAATAAAAAATCAAAATAGAAAGCAAGAGTAATATAAGAGGAGCCTAAAGACCTGACTAATGAACAGAGAAAATCTTATTTTAGTGCCAGGAATGTCTACATTGTTTATTCTGGACCCTATTTTGAAATTGACATCTTTTTTATTTTGCATGAAATTGGCCAAATTGCCAATTTCTGACCACTTTATTGGGTAGTTGAAATCGGTAAATTGGCAATTTCTTGTACTCAGTCGATAGAACAAATGGAATTCTAAAGAAATAGCTATGGGTTTGGTCGACTGGAGCAATGGAATTGGCTGAAAATAGGGCTCAAAGTCGGCAAAATTGCCGATGCGTATATATCACCGAGATCACAAACTTCGTGAGAGCGTAATTCCGTAAGTTTTCCATCAAATTTCCTACTTTTGGTGTCATTACCATCGGGAAAAGATTATCATTTCATAAGAAAAAATTTTTTTTTTTTTTTCAAAAATTTTGTGACACCAGGAGACACTTCAGGATTTGGGGTTGCGACAGTCAAAGGGTTAAATTCAGTTATGAATTTTTCAGCTGCATATTTGTCTGAACTGGCTGCCTCACAATGCCTTATGACACTGTGTATGCCACTACGCTTCTTAAATCTGTCAAACCAGCCTCTGCTGGCCTTAAAATCACTAACACTAACATCAGCACTGGTTCCAGGCATTTTCTTGACAAGATGTGTGTGCAGCTGCCTTGCCTTTTCATATATGATGGCCTCGGAAATACTATCACCTGCTATCTGTTTATTGTTTATCCACACCATCAACAACTTCTCAACCTCTTCCACTGTTTTTGATCTATTTTTGGCAAACATGTCAACACTTTTCACAACATCAGCTTCCTTCAGTTCTTTTTTCTTTGCCAGGATAGAAGTGATAGTAGATTTGTTTTTTCCGTACATCCTGGCAAGCTTCCCCACACATATGCCACTCTCATATTTTTCTACTATTTCTTTCTTCAGTTCTCTGGTGTTCCTCACTTTCTTTACCATTGCGGTGCCACTAGGAAGCTTCTTTGGACCCATAGTGACTTATTTCAGTCACAATCAATAAATAATCACTGAACACAATGAATTTATTGTGAAATGTTTGGATGAGCGCAGGATAATGTTCACTCAAGGGTAAACAGTGCTAGACTGGCTCACGGTGCCTGCACGGTAAGGCGCGCATGCGCGAGCAGGCAGACAGGTCTTGTACGCTAGCCGAAACTCAGGGCAATGGCCAAAAGTCAGGGCAAAATTAGGTCGAAAAAAGCGACCGAAACTCGAAGCGGCCAATAGTCGGAGTGGCCGGCTGGCCATCCATCCAGCCAGCTGTTCAGCCAGCCAGCTAGCCAGCAGGCCAGCCAGCCAGCTGGTCAGGTAGCCAGCAAGCCAGCCAGCAAGCCAGCCAGCCAGCTGGCCATCCATCCAGCCAGCTGTTCAGCCAGCCAGCCAGCCAGCTGGTCAGCTAGCCAGCCAGCCAGCCAGCTGGTCAGCAAGAGAGCCAGCCAGTCAGCCAGCAGTTATTGTGTAGTATACAAGGAGTGTATACAATATATACAAAATATGGTTTATATTGGTCTCACGGGACATAACAGTTACTTGAAAAAATAAAATGTTAGAAAATAAAAGAAAAAAATAGAAAAAAAAAAAAAACTATTACCAGGTGACTGGCAGTCGGCGATGTTGCTGTAAGCGGTTCAATTTCTTACATCTTCAGTCCCGTTGCCTATACTCTCACTAGCCCATCTATCCTCCAATAGTTGTTTATATCTTACCCTAACTGCCTCCTCTTTTAGTTTATAAACCTCCACCTCTCTCTTACTTGTTGCTTCTATTTTCCTTGTATCCCATCTACCTTTTACTCTCACTGTAGCTATAACTAAAAAGTGATCTGATATATCTGTGGCCCCTCTATAAACATGTACATCCTGAAGTCTACTTAATAATAATAATAATAATACTTTATTTAGACATGGTACAATGATACATGGTTGGGTAGACAAGATACATAGGTATTAATGAGATGTACATGCCAAAAGCCCCTAATATGCTGTGCATTGCGTGCATTCTTAGGACTACTTAATTGTAGACTACATGGTAAAAAGTTATGGTTGATAATTTATAAAATAAGTATAATTCTGTATCTAAGTTATAAAGTTTGAATATAAGTTGAACATATCAATTAATTGCAGCAATGCAACTAATTGAGTGAGATAATAATTTAAAACAATTAATTGCATTGCAGTTACAGTTTACGTGGTCATTATAATGTAAATGTTATGGAAACAGTTAGCTTAGTATGTATTATTCATAACAGGTTTTTAAATTTAAGTGATTAGTCAGGTTTTTACATTTAAGTGATTATTCTACTTTGTTGGGAATGTTTGATATTGAGCATTTAGGTTTGGGTGAGAAGGTGGTTTTTTAGCATCGTTTTGAATTGGGGTACAGGCAGGGTTTCTTTGGCAATGACAGGTAATGAATTCCAAATTTTTGTGCCTTTTATATGCATTGAGTTTTTATATAGTGTTAGATGGACACGGGGAACATCGAGGAGTGTGTATCGAGGAGTGATCTGTGTCTAGTGTTATGGTCATGTGTCCTGTTAAAATTGGTAAGGAGAAGTTTGAGTGGTGGGTTAATATTTGCATAGAGTGTTCTATGTATGTAATAGGCACAGTAAAAAGTATGGATGTCTTGTATGGTGAGTAAGTTTAGGTTTTTGAATATTGGTGGAGTATGTTGTCTGGAGTGTGAATGTGTTATCATTCTAACTGCTGCCTTTTGTTGTGTTATTAGTGGTCTGAGATGAGTTATTGATGTAGAGCCCCATGCGCAGATTCCATAGGTGAGGTAGGGGTAAATGAGTGAGTGATATAGGGTAAGGAGAGCTGGTTGTGGAACATAGTACCGTATCTTGGATAGTATTCCCACGGTCTTTGAGACTTTCTTGGAAATTTGTTGTATATGTGTCTGAAATTTGAGGCCACTGTCAAGATGGATTCCTAGGAATTTTCCCTCTGTGAGTTTTGTGATAGGGGACCCGTTTATCATTATGTTAAGTGGTGCGTTTGTAGCTCTGTTCCCAAACTGGATAAAATAGGTTTTATCAATATTGAGAGTAAGTTTGTTGGTCATCATCCAGGTAGATATTTTCTACAATTCAGTATTTACAGTGTTGGCTAGTATGTCTGGGCTTGGGTGCGAGATAACGTATGTAGTGTCATCTGCAAATAGTATGGGTTTGAGTAGTTGAGATGCATTTGGTAGGTCGTTAATGTAAATGAGAAAGAGAAGCGGGCCAAGAACACTTCCCTGTGGGACACCTACTGTAATAGTTTGCACGGTAGAGCTAGCTCCATTTGTGTACACATATTGGTTTCTGTTGCTAAGGTATGATTTTAGGTAGTTGAGGGAGTGTCCTCTTATACCATAGTGTGATAATTTTAGGTGTAACAGATCATGGTCAACTGGATCAAAAGCTTTACGTAAATCAATGAAGATTCCCACTGGGATTTCTTTCTTCTCAAGAGCGGTGTAAATTATTTCTAACATGTGTATAATGGCATCATTTGTATTTTTATTAGGCCTGAATCCAAATTGACAGTGGTTGAGTATGTTGTTGGAGGTGAGGTAGGAATATATTTGTCTATGAATTAATTTTTCAAAGATTTTGGAGAGAAGGGGTAAGTTAGATATCGGCCTGTAGTTATTCAGGTATGTTTGATCTCCTCCTTTATGTATGGGGGTGACCCTCGCTATTTTGAGTATTGATGGGAAGGTAGAGGATTCAATGGATTTGTTATAGAGTGTTGCAATAATTGGTGAGAAAACTTGAGAGGCTTTTTTGTATATAAAAGGTGGTAAGTTATTTAGGTCACTTGCTTTGTTTTTTAATGTGTTGATTATAAGTGAAACTTCTATTGGGTTGGTCGGGGCTAGGAATAGTGTGTTCGGATAGGTGCCAGTGAGATAGTCGTTAGGTGGAGTGTTTGAACTTGGGATTTTGCTTTCCAGCTTTTTACCTATGGTGGAGAAGAAATCATTGAGTTTGTTTGCTGTTTCAATAGGTGGGAGTAGGGGTTCATCTGGTTTTGTTAGCTTGATTGTTCTGTTTGTGGATATCTTTTTAGTTCCTAGAATTTCAGATAGGGTTTTCCAGGTCTTTTTTATATCACCTTTTAAGTTATGTAATCTGTTCTCATAGTACAATTTTTTTGACCTTCTTATCAGACTCGTTAGGTTTGATGAGTAACGTTTTGTTTGTTCTCTTGTTATTTGACCCATTCTGTACTGTTTTTCATATAGGTGCTTTATATTAATGGATTTGAGTATGCTGGGGGTTAGCCAGGGACTATTTAATCTTTTAGTTGTGATTTGTTTAGTTTTTTTAGGGCAATGCTTATTATAGAGGTATTGGGTCTTTTTAAGAAAATTATTAATACATAAGTCAGTATCTGGGAAGTTGTCTATTTGTGTTTGCCAGTCAGTGTTTGTCATAGCTGTTATAAAGTTATTTATAGCTGTCTCATTATGTAGTCTGAAGGTAACTTTAGTAGTCTCTAGTGGTAATTTTCCGAGGTTGGTTATGAGAAAGGTTGGGTAGTGGTCTGTGGTATTGTCTGTGATTATGCCTGATTTTAATGGGGATATGGTGTTAGTCCAGATATGGTCTAATAGAGAGGCACAGGTCTCAGAGATTCTTGTAGGTTTTGTTATTGTCGGGAGCAGCAAGCAGTTGCTCATAGTGTTTGTGAATTCAGTTACTTGTGGGTCCTGATCTTGTAGGAGGTTTATATTGAAGTCTCCTGTGAGGATTAAGTGGTCTTTGTTCATGTGTGCATCAGTAATCATACTTCCTAATTTTTCACTAAATTGCTGAATATTTGACTGTGGTAATCTATAGATGTTTATAACTGTGAGAGGTTTTTGTAGGTATTTGGATTTAAACTTAGCTATTATATATTCTCCATGTTCATCTCTTGTGCATGTATTGTTGATACATTCAAGCTGGTCTGAGTATAACATAGCTGTGCCACCTCCTTGTTGGTCTTGTCTACCAATACGTAGTCCAACAAACTACTGTTATTACGCCCTACATCATATCTTGTATACTTATTTATCCTCTTTTTCTTGAAATATGTATTGTCTATAACTAAACCCCTTTCTATACAAAGTTCAATTAAAATGCTCCTATTATCATTTACACGTGGCACCCCAAACTTACCTACCACACCCTCTCTAAATGTTTCTCCTACTTTAGCATTTAGGTCCACTACCACAATTACCCTCTCACTTGGTTCAAAAGTTCCTGGTAGATTCTAGTAAACCTATCTCCAGCATCGTGGCCAAAATTCATGTGAAAAGGGATGCTGTTCCTAAGTTTGTGAAAGCAAGGCCAGTACCATTTTTTCACATCTCCCAAAATCTCTCTATCTCTCTCTCTCTCTCTCTCTCCTCAACACTCCTCTCTTCTCCAGGTGCATACACGCTTATTATGACCCACTTTTTGCATCCGACCCTTATTTTGATCCACATAATGCTTGAATTTATACATTTATATTCCCTCTTCTCCTTCCATAACTGATCCTTCAACTGTACATATGTAAATATATAATAGAACATTACTAATATACAACATTTTTGTATGTTTTTTGTTGTAAACAATTATTGTAAACAATATACAGTGGTACCTCGACTTACGATATTAATCCGTCAGAGAGGGCATATCTTAAGACGAAACAATCGTTAGACGAATCAATTTTCCCCATAAGAAATAATGGAAATAAATTTAATCTGTCCAAGACTTCCAAAAGTAGTTAAATAAAATATTTTTTAGAACTTTTGGACATTAAATAATAAATAATTTAATAAAGAATATCTAAATAAGCATGCAAATATTGAACAATAACATGTCACTTACATTTATTGAAGAGTTGTTGATGTGTGGAGGACGGGAGGAGGGGAGAATGTGGAGTAGTATGCTAGTGTTTGGAAGGGGAATCCCCTTCCATTAACACTGCAGGTACCAAGTTCTTTTCTGGGGTTACTGGACTTTTTCTTTGAATGCTACACTCCCTGCATGAATGCTACACTCCCTGCATGAATGCTACACTCCCTGCATGAATGCTACTTTCCCTGCATGAATGCTACACTCCCTGCATGAATGCTACACTCCCTGCATGCCTACTACACTCCCTGCATCCTTGCTACACTCTCTGCATCCTTGCTACACTCCCTGCATCCTTGCTACACTCCCTGCATCCTTGCTACACTCCCTGCATCCTTGCTACACTCCCTGCATCCTTGCTACACTCCCTGCATCCTTGCTACACTCCCTGCATCCTTGCTATGCTCCCTGCATCCCTGCTACACTCCCTGCATCCTTTCTACACCATCCCTGCATCCCTTGCTACACTCCCTGCATCTTTGCTACACTCCCTGCATCTTGCTACACTCCCTGCATGCCTGCTACACTCCCTGCATCCCTGCTACACT
This sequence comes from Cherax destructor, assembly GCA_009830355.1. Classification (NCBI taxonomy): domain Eukaryota; kingdom Metazoa; phylum Arthropoda; class Malacostraca; order Decapoda; family Parastacidae; genus Cherax; species Cherax destructor. The sequence continues at coordinate 24,863 of WNWK01016761.1, forward strand.
CTCTGCATCTTTGCTACACTCCCTGCATGCCTGCTACACTCCCTGCATGCCTGCTACACTCCCTGCATAAATGCTACACTCCCTGCATGAATGCTTCACTCCCTGCACATTCTTTACCACAGGCTTGGCACTAGGAGCTTTCTTGGGGCCCATGGTGGCTTAATTAGCAGTTGCAAGCACTAAAAACAGTGGAATAATGACAATATACTGGTATGAATGCGTGGGTGTGGGTGGGTGGTCGCTCTCACTTGTAAACAATAGCACACTGACGCTCCCTGGAGTGCGCGCTCAGCTGGGCGCCAAGCGGACACGTCCGGTACGAATGTCGGTAGACGAATCAAACAACGTAAGTCGCATTCAAATTTCTTACGTTATAAATATCGGTTATCGAATATAACGTAAGATGATAGCATCGTAAGTCGAGGTACCACTGTAATGATGAAAATATTAGTGCGGTTATTGTGTTGAATACAACGAGTGTATATATATATATATATACATTATGCATTATATTGGTCTCACAGGCCACAAACGTTACTGGAAAAAAATTAGAAAAGTAAAGAAAAAAGTAACAAAAACGTCAAATAGAAAAAATGTAACTTTACGGAATTTTTGTTTTGCTTTATTACCTACAGAAAAGTATCTTTAATTCTGTAAGAATTTTTTTTTTTTTTTTTTTTTTTTTTTTTTTTAATTCTTGGACCCTGGCTGTCACTCTGAGATTTGGCCTCTGGACCCTGAAAGGGTTAAATAAAAACAGCAATCACTTCAAAACTATATTCCCACCTATTTTTAACAGACACTGCTCACCCGTTGAACAGTCTAGAAACTACATAATAAGAGCCTTTGTCCCTTTCACCGTTGTAACCCTAAAAACTATTAAGTTAAAAGTTTCTGCTTAACAGTCAAGTTCACTTGCTTCTTCTTGACACCATCACTTGCTTTACAGGTCAGTGTCAGTGCTGTATGATCCTTGTGGGTTTAGCATTTAGTTTTGATTATAATAATAATTCAGTTCTGTGTTAATAACACTGTATAGGGTACGTACATAAATTAAGTGAAGATAAACACTGCTGTGGGCTGAATCACATGCCCTGCTGCCCAGGAGCACTGAAAACAGACAGATCCTAGACAAAGCCTGGACTGGACAGATTTGCGATGCAGAGGACTTGGTTCATTTAATTGACAATGTGACTAGACAGAACGGCCATGTGATGCATCGGACCAAGTCTACTGTATTGCTAGCTTTGATAAGTACAGTGGTACCTCGAGTTACGATGGTCCCCAAAATCGCCCTTTTATGTAAGTTTATTTTTTTAAATGCTTTTGTAAGTATATTTTTGGGAGTGTAAAAGGACTAGTCTATTTTACATTATTCCTTATGGGGATAAATTTGTTTGGTAATGGCACTTGAACAGCATTCTCGAATGAAAAAATATCGTAACTCGAGGTACCACTGTAAGACACATGTGCAACAGTTAGGTATCTCTATTCCAAAGTGTTTTGCTTACACAGTAGGCTTCTTCACTCAAGTACAGAGAGGTTTGCAGAAGTAGTAGAAATGTGAAGACGATGTAATCAGTCCATCACCCTTGAAGACATAGTTTTGAGGTGATCAGTCTCTCAACATGAAGAAGAGTTTTGTTCCATAGTCTGGAACAATGTGAAGTTGAAGTGACAGTATGGAGATATCTACTGTCAGAAGGTGAGGTGTAGTCCACTAGTAGAAGAAAGAATGTAATCACTGAGAGGGCAGGTCCCTCTTAAATCCATCCCTTCTCACTTGAAAAAGTTGTCTAAGTTGTTTTCTGTACTATGTCTTCAAGGGTGGTGGACTGATTACATCATCTTCACATCTCTAGTGCTTCTGCAAACTCCTCTGTACTCGACTGAAGAAGCCTACTGTGTAGGCAAAACATTTCGGAATAAAGATACGTAACTGTTCCACGTGTCTTACTTATCAAACTGTCAGTATTGTGTACTATTTTCATATTCACATTGCTAGCATTACTGAACTTCCTGTGCAACAAACATGTCGAGCATTTGTCCAGCCAGATTTTGTATCCATATTATGGAGGTCTGTTATTGTGGCATATTACTCTATTTTTAAAGCTTACCTATTTTTTTAGGAATGCATTTTTAAAATTCAAATAATTCATCAAATGCATTTTTAAAGCTCCATTGAATTGTCAGGTGTATTTTCTTACAGGTAAACAGCTACCTGCGAGAGCAGTTTCACTCTATACATGAACTACTCTGGAGGAGCGGTTATACAAATATTTTTGGGGATATGCCACGCAGGTAAAGTCTTTTACTGCATTATTATTTATATAGCTTATATTTGCAGAGAAGTGTGCATCTCTTGTGTATACTATATAGAGGTGTGTATTTCAGCGTATAAGTGGGAAGTGGTGTGAACCTTCGTATATATATAATGAAGGTGTGCATCTCTGTATACACTAAGAGGTGTGTATGTCTCAGTGTATATACAGTGGACCCCCGAGTAACGGTCTGTCCGAATAACGTTTTTTTCGTGTAAAGGTTGCATTTTTCGGTCAATATTTTTCTCGTGTAGTGGTTTTTACTCGTGTAGCGGTCCGTACCAGACCTGTTTGCGTGCCTGCGCTTGCGTGCCTCGCTGCGCAGGACGCCAGTCTAGCGTTGTGTACACTTGAGTGAACAATACCCAGTGCACTCTTTCAAACATTCACAATACATTTCTTGTGTTTATTGGTGGTTTAGTGATTGTCACTGTGAAATAAGTCATCATGGGTCCAAAGAAGCTTCCTAGTGGCACCCCTGTGGTAAAGAGAGTGAGGAACACCATCGAACTGAAGAAAGATATTGTAGAAAAATAGGAGAGTGGCGTACGTGTGACTGAGCTTGCCAGGATGTACAACAAAAACCAATCTACTATCACCTCTATCCTGGCAATGAGAAAAGAAATCAAGGAAGGTAATGTTGCAAAAGGTGTTGATATGTTAACGAAAAATAGATCGAAAACAGTGGATGAGGTTGAGAAGTTATTGGGGGTGTGGATCAATGAAAAACAGATAGCGGGTGATAGTATTTCCACAGCGATAATTTGTGAAAAGGCAAGGCAGTTGCACGCAGATCTTGTCAAGGCAATGCCTGGAACCAGTGCTGATGCAAGTGATTTTAAAGCCAGCAGAGGCTGGTTTGAGAGGTTTAATCCTTAAACGGTCCAAACGTATATTTACGTTAGCTCGCCCAGTGCCCCGAATCTTTTGAAATAAAAAAAAAAATTATATATAAATAAAGAGCACATTTTTTTAAGTGTTATAGGATAAAAAAAAAATTTGGGTCAGTAGTTACCGAGATATGAGGCGGAGAAGTTGGCACTGGACGCTCACCTGACAGCAACAAGAGTCCTGCCGCTTGCAGAATCGTTGCTGATATACCTTTTTTTTTTACTTTTTTTATTATTTTATATAATTTTTATGTTCTCATAATCACAATTTATAGTAGTTCTTGTGATTTCATAGCCAATCTGTGTTCTGACACTAATATTAGGTACTGAAATTGTACTCAAATAATAATAATAATGATAGTGCATAAAAATAATAATAATAATGATAGTGAATAATAATGATAATAATAATAATAATAATAATAATAATAATAATAATAATAATAATAGTGAATAATAATAATACTAATAATAATAATAATAATAAAAGATTTGTGTCGCTGCCTTATCTCATCTGATCTCCACTAATGACTCTGGTGACATTTGACGAGACGGGTGAGCCATAGTCTTAATAATAATAATATAATAATATAATAATAATAATAATATTTTTATTTCGATGCATGATACAAGTGTACATTGTTATTGGTAGTTACAATTATAAAACTGTAATGCAAGGAGAGCCACTGGCATGCCATGGCATTAGGGGCAGCTTATTTTAAAGACTTATTCACTAAGTAGTTAATGCTAGTGAAATTGATTGAGTTTATTCTAGTTCTGTATTTTTTAAAAGTACAATATGATTATACATACTATTCAAAGGCAATACAAGAGAAATTGGTTGAGTTTAATCTAGTTGTATATTGTAATTCAAGTTACAATATGTTGATGTTATACTAGTATAATAACAATACTAGAAAAATTTATTGAGATTCTAGTTATATATTTTATTTAAATTAACAAAATGATGATACTATAATATTTTAAATGACAATATGATGATATGCAATTGCAACAAGTGTTAAGGAGGATGATATATAAAATTGAGCTTATCTTAAGTAAAATAACACTGTGTTTGAAAGTTTGTTACAGTATGAGTATTTAGTATAGGGTGAGTAGGTGATTTTTGAGAAGAGTCTTGAATTGATTTTCCGACAAGGTTAACTTAATATTTACTGGTAATGAATTCCAGATTCTGGGGCCCTTTATGTGCATAGAATTTTTACATTGGTTAGTATGGACTCGGGGTATGTCAAATAGTGATCTGTGTCTTGTGTCATGGTCGTGGGACCTATTAAAGTTGTTGAGGAGAATTTTGAGGAGGTTATTTAGCATGTAGAGTTTATGTATGTAAAGGCACATGAATAGGTTGAATATTTTTATGGTGAGTAGTTTTAAGTTCTGAATATTGGTGGAGTATGCTGTCTAGAGTGGGAATTTGTTATCATCCTGACTGCAGCCTTTTGCTGGGTTATGAGTGGTCTAAGGTGATTTAATGTTGTTGAGCCCATGCACAGATTCCATAGGTGAGATAGGGTAGATAAGAGAATGATATAGTGCAATGAGAGCAGGTTGTGGCAATAATAGCGTATCTTAGATAATATACCTACTGTCTTTGAGATTTTCTTGGAAATTTGTTGTATGTGTGTTTGGAATTTGAGACTACTGTCAAGGTGGATTCCTAGGAATTTTCCCTCTGTGATGCTTGTGATGGGTGAACTATTTAGCGTTATGTTAAGTGGAACATTTGTAGCTTTGTTTCCAAACTGAATGAGTAGGTCTTGTCGTATTGAGAGTTTATTTGTCGTCATCCATGTTGATATTTTCTGTAATTCGGCATTAACTGTGTTGGCTAGTCCTGACTGGATTTGGGTGAGAGAAGACATATGTTGTGTCATCTGCTAAACTAAATGGGTTTGAGTAGTTGTGATGCATTCGGTAGGTCAGTTTATGTAAATGAGGAATAAGAGTGGCCCCAGGACACTACCTTGAGGGACACCGAATGTAATTTGTTGTGTGGAAGAGTTCTCTCCATTTGTGTACACGTACTGGCTTCTGTTGCTAAGGTACGACTTTAGGTAATTGAGGGTGTGCCCCCTAATACCATAGTGCGCTAATTTTGTGAGCAATAAATCATGGTTGACTGTATCAAATGCTTTGCGTAGGTCTATGAAGATTCCCAGCGGAACTTCTTTCTTCTCAAGTGCGGTGTATATTAACTCTAACATGTGTGTTATAGCATCGTTTGTGCTCTTGTTAGTCCTGAATCCAAATTGACAGGGGTTTAGTACATTGTGTAAGACGAGGTAGGAATAGATCTGTTTATGAATTAATTTTTCGAAGATTTTAGAAAGCAGTGGTAAATTTGAGATTGGTCTATAATTGTTCAAGTCTGTTTGGTCACCTCCTTTGTGGATCGGGGTGACCCTAGCTATTTTGAGAATTGATGGGAAGGTAGAAGATTCAATGGATTTATTGAATAATGCTGCTATAATTGGTGACAGTACGTGTGAAGCTTTTTTGTACATAAAGGGTGGTAAGCTGTTTATGTCTCCTGCTTTATTTTTAAGGGTGTTGATTATGAGCGAGACTTCAATTGAGTTGGTAGGAGCTAGGAATAGTGTATCTGGGTAGGTGTTGGTGAGATAGTCTGTTGGACGAGTGTTCGAGCTTGGGATTTTACTCGCTAGATTCTGTCCTATGGTGGAGAAGAAAACATTAAGTCTGTTTGCTGTCTCAGCTGGTGAGAGTAGGGGTTCATCTGTTTTTGATAATTTGATGGTATTGTTCGTGGATATCTTTTTATTTCCTAGAATTGTAGATAGGGTTTTCCAGGTCTTTTTCATATCACCTTTTACGGTCTGGAGTCTGTTCTCATAATACAATTTTTTGGACCTTCTTATCAGGCTAGTAAGGATTGATGAGTAGCGTTTGGATTGTTCTCTGGTTATTAGACCCCTTCTATATTGTTTTTCATATTGGTGCCTCTTATTTATGGATTTAAGGATGCTGGGTGTTAGCCAGGGATTGTTAAGTCTCTTAGCTGTGATCTGTTTAGTTTTTTTCGGGCAATGTCTGTTATAGAGGTTATGTGTTTTTTTAAGAAAGTTCTTGATGCATTCATTAATATCTGAGTGTGTTTCCAATTCATTAAGCCAGTCAATGTTCGTCATAGCTGATATAAAATTATTAACAGCAGACTCATTATGTAGTCTGAAGGTAACTTTTGCAATTTCTTGGGGCAGAATGCCTAGGTTAGTTATGAGAAAGGTAGGGTAGTGGTCTGTGGTGTTTTCTGTGATTATGCCTGATTTTTGTGTTAGTCCAGATGTGGTCTAGTAACGAGGTACTATTATCAGAGATTCTTGTAGGTTTTGATATTGTTGGTAGTAATAAGCAGTTGCTCATAGTGTTTGTGAATTCAGTTACCTGCGGTCTTGGTCATGTAGGAGATTTATGTTGAAATCTCCTGTGAGCAGCAAATGATCTTTGTTAAGGCGTGAATCGATTATCAGGTTTCCTAGTTTTTCACTAATCAGGTAGTTGCTTATAAAGGAAATATAAAGTAAGTCACATATACAATGAGGTAGTTGTTAGAATATATGAATACAATTAAGCAAATAAAGTGACTGAAAGTTGACTAAAGTTGGCTAATGGTAAACAGTATTTATAAAATATAAGTAAATGATTGCACTTATCAGGTAGTTGCTTATAAAGGAAATATAAAGTAAGTCATATACACAATGAGGTAGTTGTTTGAATATAAGAGTACAATTAAGCAAATAAAGTGACTGGAATTTGCTTTTGGTAAAAGGTATTTAAAAGTATGAGTAAATAATTGCACTTATTTGGTAATAGCTTATAAGAAAAAAATAAACTATTTACGTATTTACGTATGTGTTCCTGTGAGATAGAGACAGAGACAGATAGATACAGACAGACAAACAGACAGACAGAGATAGACAGCCAATCAGGTACCCAGCTGACCAGCCAGCTGCTGGCCAGCCAGGTGGCCAACCAGCTGCTTGCCAGCCAGGTGGCCAGGCAGGCAGGCAGCCAGCTGGACTGCCAGCCTGCCGACATCACTTTCCACTTCAAAGGGGAGTGTTAATATGACATGACATCAGTGAATCCTTGGTGTTTGCCGCAGTGTTTGCTCTAGCTAACGCTCAATTTAACTGGTGCTCCCATAAGGTACTAAGTGGTCCCAGATTTTTTTTAATATGGTGCACACCGAGTGTTAAGACCCATTCTAGGCTGACCAGGCATCTCAGGCCAATCATGCCAAATTTGGAGGCAGGAAAAATAAAACGTAAATATACGTTTGGGGCAGTAGCAGTACTAACGTATATATACGTTTGGACCGTTTAAGGGTTAATACTACACTTTATCGCTGGCTGGTGCTATAGCCTTTATCGACTCCACTTTGATACTTTGCAACGATTTCTTTCTTTATTTCTATGGTGTTCCTCACTTTCTTTACCAAAGGACTGACACTAGGAGCTTTCTTTGGGCCCATGGTGGCTTATTTAGCAGTCACACACAATAATCAAGGGCCAAAAACAATGGATTGTTAAGAAATGTTTTGTATGAACTCGCAGGATAATGTTCACTCAACCAGAAACAATGCTACACTGCCTGAGAATGTGTGTGGGAGGCGGGCTTGCGGGCTTTGTATGTGCGCTGGGCACTGGACAGGTTCCGTACAATGGACAAAAATGGAGACAATCACCAAAAACGGAGGTAAAAATTCCCCGAAAAAACTGCACAAAAACGGAAACACACGAAAACAGAGATACACGAAAACGGAGGGTTGGTAGTAGGTTGGTAGTCAGTAACCACCCAGGGAGGTACTACTGTCCTGCCAAGTGAGTGTAAAACGAAAGCCTTTATCTGTTTTACATGATGGTAGGATTGCTGGTGTCCTTTTTCTGTCTCATAAACATACGAAAACAGAGATACACGAAAACGGAGGGTTGGTAGTAGGTTGGTAGTCAGTAACCACCCAGGGAGGTACTACTGTCCTGCCAAGTGAGTGTAAAACGAAAGCCTTCATCTGTTTTACATGATGGTAGGATTGCTGGTGTCCTTTTTCTGTCTCATAAACATGCAAGATTTCAGGTACGTCTTGCTACTTCTACTTACACTTAGGTCACGCAACACATACATGTACACGTTTATGTATACACACTCATCTGAGTTTTCTTTGATTTTATCTTAATAGTTCTTGTTCTTATTGCTTTTCCTTTCATATCCATGGGGAAGTGGAATAAGAATCTTTCTTCCATAAGCCATGCGTGTTGTAAAAGTCAACTAAAATGCCGGGAACAATGGCCTAGTAACCCCTTTTCCTGTATAGATTTACTAAAAAGAAAAAGAAGAAAACCGTCAAAGTGGGATGTTTGAATGTGCGTGGATGTTGTGTGAATGATAAGAAAGAGACGATTGTAGATGTTATGAATGAAAAGAAGCTGGATGTCCTAGCTTTAAGTGAGACAAAGCTGAAGAGGTTAGGAGAGTTTCAGTGGGGAGAAATAAATGGGATTAGGTAAGGGTTTCAAATAGAGTTAGAGCTAAAGAAGGAGTGGCAATAATGTTAAATAATAAACCAGGGCAAACGGAAACCAGGCCTATGTGAATATTATGCACTTGGTATCTGCAGGCATGGAAAATCTGGGAAATCAGATGGGACATGCAATTATGATCACCCCAGAAAATGCCGTTCCCATATGAAAACAGGCAAATGCAACCTCCCGTCCTGTAAGTTTTTCCACCCTGAAATGTGCCACACATCAATTCAGGAAAGACAGTGCTATAACTTATATTAGGCTACCTAGTCGGGACATCAGACCATGGCTCAGGGTAGCCACAGCCACTCCGGAGAGAGAGGTTTTTAGTGCCAGGAAGGTAAAAGCTGGCAGGAAATGACAGAAATTGTACACCAACTGCAATCATTTCTGGAGTGGAATCACAGTCAGTGGCCTCCACTCCATTACAACAGATATTAGAGCCAGGAAAAAAAGACCCCCCCCCATACCACCAATACCACCAATCCAACGACATTCATCTTTGCAAATATACAGGGTCTAAAGCAACAAACAAGATACCTTACATCCGTGGACTGCTTACAGAGTCAAATGCTATGTTTGCAGCTTTCACAGAGACCCACATAAGAGATCACTTGGACAATGAAATATGGATCCTGGGCTACAACCTATACAGATGTGACAGAGTGAACAGGCAAAAAGGGGGGGTTGGTCTGTATATCACCGAGTCACTTATATGTTCAGAACTACTAAATGCCTCAAATGATGTAGTTGAAGTATTAGTAATAAAGATCGAGAATCAAAACCTGGTCATCATAGTTGTATACAAGCCTCCGGATGCAACGTCCCAACAATTCCAGGAACAGCTTCTGAAAATTGACCACTGTCTGGAAAATCTTCCAGCTCCTGCCCCCAACATCTTGCTCCTGGGGGATTTCAACCTAAGGCACCTAAAATGGAGGAATATTGCAAACAATGTGGTAGCAGAGATAACACCAGGAGGCAGCTCAGATGAAAACTCGCACACACATGAACTTTTAAATCTCTGCACCAAATTCACCTTAAACCAGCAAATAGTAGAGCCTACAAGATTGGAGAATACGCTGACCTCATCTTCATCAACAATGAATGATCTGACACGAAATGTCATCATATCAAAAACAATATACTCAGATCACAACTTAATAGAGGTCCAGACATGTATGCGGGGAGCCCCAGATCGACAAAATATTATCAGCCACGAGAGAGCCTTCTCCAAATTCAACTTCACTAACAAAAACATAAGGTGGGACCAAGTAAACCAAGTCCTAAATGATATAAACTGGGAAGATAGCCTAAGCATCACTGATCCTAACTTATGTCTAGAACAAATTAACTATGTGGCATTTGAGGTTTGCTCAAGGCAAATTCCCTTAATGAAAACAAGGAGAAGATGTAAACTGAAAGAGAGAGGCGCTTCCTATACAGGCGAAGGCAGAGAATAATGGAGCGACTACAAGAGGCCAATATATCTGAAATACGTAGGGAGGCACTGGTCAGTGAAATAGCAAACACTGAATTAAAACTAAAAGGAATCTTACAGGAATCAAGAAACGCAGGAAGAACTAAAAGCCATAAATGAAATTGAAAGAAACCCAAAGTATTTCTTTTCTTATGCCAAATCAAAGTCGAAAACAACATCCAGTATTGGGCCCCTACTTAAACGGGATGGGTCCTACACAGATGACAGCAAGGAAATGAGTGAGTTACTAAAGTCCCAGTATGACTCAGTTTTTAGCAAGCCGCTAACCAGACTGAAAGTTGAAGACCTAAATTAATTTTTTATGAGAGTGCCACAGAACTTGGCAGATGCATGCCTATCTGACATTACCCTGACACCAAATGACTTTGAAAAGGCAATAAATGACATGCCCATGCACTCCACTCCAGGCCCTCTTAAGGGGGCTCCTTGATGAGGTAAAGAGGCTATCGGTCTGAGGAATTGTACCTTGTGGTCTTCTTCCTCAGACCGAACCTAATTACCCCCAATCCCCCTTCCCTATCCCATCTCCTCCATCCTCCCTTTTCCCTTTCCCTCCTCTTCTTCCTCATCCCTCCCTTAGTTCCTTCCCAGTTTTACCCTGGGAGCTTCTCTCCTCAGGCATTCTAGTTCCTAGGTAGGGGGAAGGGTACCGTGGTCCATCCCATTCCGTTAAGGTCCTTGGTGGTGGTGTAGTTTGCCGTGGAATCTGGATCACCTGGGGATGTCCCGATCCCTCTCCGGTCTCCTGGGGGGTGGCCTTGGGTATCTTTTGGGCGATGGGTATATCTCTGGAGGCCACCTTTCAGATTCCTGGGGTGGTGGCCGCCCTCTCTTTTGTCCGCCGAGGTGGCTTGGTGGATGTGAGGTTGCTATCCCGGATTGCTGGTTTACTGGCATGAAGGGTAGGGTATAGCACAGGTTCCATGCAGCATCTGCACTACTTGCGGTGTTGAGGTCCTTTTGGGCATGGAGGGGGATTTACGCCCCTTTCATTCCTCCTAGGAGCTATTCCTCCACGTTCCCTCATTTTTTTTATTCTTTTTTTTTCTTAAAAATAAAAAGAAAGAAGTAACCTAACCATGGCTGACCCAATCCATGAACCCAATACCCCCGGGCCCCTTCCTGATACCGCACCTAGTTCTGACCCTACCTCGTTACCGGACAACTCTTCGGACAACTCCAATACCCCTGTACCTCTTGCTGGTGCCTGTTCGTCACCTGCTTCAGGTACCGGGTTCCGACGGCCCTTTTGACATATCTGACCTTCGCTCTTCTCTGACTTTGATTCCGCTTCTCCTCGACGGTGCGGCAACATCCAAACGACCAAGACCCTTACATGAAGATTCGACTCTTCCTTCTCGTTCATCTCAGAAACGACTAGCACGTCGCACACTCCCCTTAGATACTTTGTTTCACACTACTCAATGGACAAAGTTTTTTACTCTCAGACCGACTACTCCAACTACCTATCTTTCCGATCATAGTATTGGTAAAGCTCTCCTATGCCATGTAGGCAAAGATATCTCTTTTCACACTCTCAAGAGCGGCACTCACATCATCACGGTCCAGAATGCTGGCCAAGCTCGCAATCTTTCCCTTCTTACGACCATAGATACTATTCCTATCACTATTGACAAGCATCATTCTCTTAATTCTTGTAGTGGTACTGTCATTTTACCTTACACCATTGTCCATCGGAATTTCCAGATCTACACAGAACTCGCAGATCTACACAGGATGCCATTAACATCATTCTCAACTACATCCACATAAACACAAAACGAAGAAACAGGACAGCCCTGGTTGCAAAAGACGTTGAAAAAGCTTTTGACACTGGCATGTAGGGCTCAAACACAAACTCTGCACTAACTTTAACCTGCCTCTCACTACTCGTAAACTCCTCTGCAACTTCCTTGACGGCCGCACAATGAGAATCAAATTCCAAGGCTGCTACTCTGACTACTTCACACTAAATGCTGGAGTACCCCAGGGATCTGTCCTCTCCCTACCTCTACATTTTATACACTAACGACATTCCAACACCTGTATACCACAACTCCATCACACTAGCCTATGCAGACGACATTACACAACTCACCACTCATGCCAATATAGATACACTCTCACACAAAACACAAAATGAGGTCGACAGGATTGCCTTCTGGGAACAAAAATGGAGGATCAAAACCAATGCAGCTAAATCCAGCATTACATATTTTAACTATAGAAAACGTGATCCTCCATTACCTGTCCAGCTCAGAACAGCTGATACCCGCACCTACATTCCCATCACACAATCTGTCACAGTCCTTGGCATTAATCCTGACTACCTTCCTTGCTTACACAGACACATTCACTCAAAGCATGCAGTAGCTAGCAAGGCCCTTGCGGGCCTCTACAAGCTGCAACATGCCTCCCAACGCACCAAACTATACCTCTATAAATCCCTAATACGCCCTCTGATAACTTACTCTCTTCTAGCCCTCTCTCTTGCAGCCAAAAGAAACTTACTAAAACTGCAGCATGTCTAGAACAAGGCTCTGCGCTGGGTGCTTGATGTCAGATGGGAGGACTTCGCCACAAGCGAGATCCCTGCGCTGAATCTGTACTGGAAGACTCTCAGTGACAGACAGATAGACAAAATTGAGACATGACATGACTACTGGACCTCTCTCCTTGACGAAGACATTCGCAGACCCACAAACCAACACAACCTTTTCTATTCCTTGTATGAACCTGCTCCTAACCCTTTTTACAAATAACCTTTGGATTCTATGACAGGTACCTTGAGCTGTTCGCCCCTCTGAATCACTTTCGCCTTAGCTGCTGGGTTAAGCCATGGCTCAACTTCTACACTCCTCTCTAGCGCTAATCTTCGCCTGTCCCGTCCTCCCGGCTCACCTCACAGAAGTCTCACCAACAGAAGAGCCTGCTATTCCTGTTCTCAAGTCTGCCCCACGATCGCCTTAGCTGCTGGGTTAAGCCCTGGCTCTATTTCTACGACTAAGAAGACTCCTCTCCAGCGCTATTCTTCGTCTGTACCATCTTCCTCGCTCATCCCATTGGGATCTTACCTGAACTTATTCATTCATTCATTCATTCTCTGTGTTAGTGTGACTTTGTAAATGGTCCAAGTCGGACCGAAACGTCGTCGTAAGCTTCTCTCTTCTATGTGCGGGTTGTGTGTGTGTGTGTGTGTATATATATATATATATATATATATATATATATATATATATATATATATATATATATATATATATATATATATATATATATTATATATTCAACAAGTCAGCCGTCTCCCACCGAGGCAGGGTGACCCAAAAAGAAAAAAAATCCCCAAAAAGAAAATACTTTCATCATTCAACACTTTCACCACACTCATACATAATCACTGTCTTTGCAGAGGCGCTCAGATAAGACAGCTGAGAATAGTCCCTCCCAACTGTCACTATCCCAGACCCCCCCTTTAAAGTGCAGGCATTGTACTTCCCATTTCCAGGACTCAAGTCCAACTAAATCAATTAACTGGTTTCCTGAATCCCTTCACAAAAAGTTACCCTGCTCACACTCCAACAGATCGTCATGTCCGAAAACCACGTCTCTTCCTCCATTCACTCACACATGCTTGCTGGAAGCCCAAGCCCCTCACCCACAAAACCTCCTTTACCCCCTTCCTCCAACCTTTTCTAGGACGACCCCTACCCTGCCTTCCTTCCTCTACAGATTTATACGCTCTCCAAGTCATTCTACTTTGATCCATTCTCTAAATGACCAAACCACCTCAACAACCCCTCTTCAGCCCTCTGACAAATACTTTTAGTAACTCCACACCTTCTCCTGATTTCCACATTCCGATCTACACATCCGAAAATGGTGATGACATTTGAAGACGTTATCCTTGCAATATAGCTCGTTTAACATTTGACTGCCGTGAACTACCACCTTCGGTTTACATTGCAGGTCAATGTTTGCAAGTCCAAAAGGTGACCCCTACACCGCAACTGTAGAAACTGCTGGCGTTTTGGTCATCCAGCAAAATATTGCAGGTCCATAGCCGAATGCCCAGTCTGTGGTGCTGACGACCATGCCAGTTCTTCTTGTACTCTACCTCCCTCTTGCCTTAACTGTCATGATGCACATCTATCGTATTCTTGCCGTTGTCAGGTTTACCTGAATGAGCGGGAAATCCGGTGTCTCAAAGAGGCGGAAGGCTTCTAATATGCTATGGCCGTCTCTCATCTACGCCTTCAAGGGAGACTTCCCCGCATTTTCTATTCTCGAATTGTTAAATGTCGCCCCACTTCTGGGGTCCCAACTTCCACGGCTTCCTCTGTGGTCGCCTCATCCTCAATCACCCCTGTCTCGAATCCTTTTGATATTCTTGGCTCTGAGGTCCCTACCTCGGCTTCCCATACTGTCCACACTCCTTCCTCTACTCACTCGCACAATTCTGAGCCTACACGTCCTTGTCCTTCACCTAAACCTCAGCGCCCCCCTTCTCATAAGCCCAGCAAAAAATCCCTACTGCCAGGTTCTTCGCCTCTGACTAGTTCTATAACGAGTTTGGAGGTTCATCCTCCTCCTCATACACTACCTTCATCCCCTGTCCCCTCCCAAGCCCCTTCGACAGTTTCCTCTTCTATCTCCTCGCCATCTACTTTAGTACAGTCTATAGACTCCCTGATCGTTGCTCACTCTTCTTCCATTTCTAATGTAGTCCCACATCCTGCATCTTTGAATTCCGAAACACTGGAAGTTATTGCAGAATATATTTCTGGACCGATGATGGACATTACTCCACCTGAGGTTCCTCATCTCTTCTTCGTCTCAACCCCTTCCTTCACAACGTCCTCCTCCTTCTCTGATTACAGGTCTTCCGCTACCTCCACACTTGGACTTTTCTAACCCTAGTCCATAGATTCCTCTCACTTCCACTTGTATCTTTCTCTCCATAAATCATGGCTTATTTGCAGTGGAATATCCGAGGCCTCAGGGGTAACTGGGGTGAGCTTCAAGTGTTGCTCTCTCAGTTTTCTCCTGTTGGGGTCTGTTTGCAAGAACCCAAATTACAATCCACTGTTATCAGGCCCTTTTCAGGCTATGATTTGTTATATTCATCCTTTTTCCGATGGAACCTTTAACGAAAGTGCTCTTCTTATATGCACTGGTGTTCCATACCATCAGCTCTATGTTCCTTCTTCCTTACATTACACCGCAGCCGTATCCACTTGAATAAGTGGTATACACTCTGTTCTTTGTATCTCTCCTTCAAGAAGCAATGTCTATCCCAGATGTTGATTTTCTGGTTTCTTCCTTACCGCCACCCCTTCTATTACTTGGTGATTTTAATGCACACCATTTTCTCTGGGGAGGGTCGCACTGTGACTCCCTTGGCATTCAGTTGGAGGCATTTCTTGCTTCTCTTCCCCTCCATGTTTTAAATACGGGTACTCCTACCCATTTTGATCCCCGAACTCATTCTTTTTCCTGCATCGATCTTTCCATCTGCTCTTCATCTACTGTCCTTGACTTCACCTGGTCTGTCCTCCCGGACTTACATGACAGCGATCATTTCCCAATCATCCCTAAGTCTCCTCTGTTTTCTCCACCTCCTCATTGCCCACGCTGGCAATTTGACCAGGCAAAATGGGACATTTACGCACATCTTACTGCCTTATATGAGGTTCCTACCTCGTCTTCCATTGATGAGGTTTTACATCTCTTTTCGTCCTCCATCTTCACAGCGGCTTCACATTCTATTCCCCAAACCTCGGGCAAGCATCCTCAGAAGTGCATGCCTTGGTGGTCTCCTGCTTGTGCTCGGGCAGTGCATTTGAAACGCGCTGCATGGGGCAGGTATCGGTATAACAGAACCACAGAGAGACTCCTTGATTTCAAGCAGAAGAGAGCTATTCCGCCGTGTCATACGTGATGCTAAACGCACTTGCTGGCAAATTACATTTCTACTGTCACTTCTGGCTTCCTCGATGAGTGCAGTCTGGAAGAAAGTGGGAAATTAAGTGGTAATTCTCCCGACCCAGCTCCTGTTCTTCAGGTTGCTGTGTCGATATAGCACACCCTCTTGCCGCTTTCCACTGAAATTGGTAATCATCTCGTCCGCATTTCACAGGGCCCATCTATGCCCCTCGTTCCTTTCTTCTAAGTCTGCCAGCGAGTTAAAGCCCTTAGATTTTTCTTCTTTTTAGAGAAGAATCCTATAATGTGCCTTTTACCCTTCAAGAACTGGAGGCAACGCTCTCTGCTTGCTGATCATCGGCAGCTGGACCAGACGGCATACATATTCGTATGCTACAGCATTTACATCAGTCTGCTTCTTACTGTCCTCTTACGACTCTTTAATCTCATATGGTCGCAAGGAGTTCTTCCCCAGCTGTGAAGCCGTATTGTTCTCCCTTTTCGAAAACCATACTACGGGACGATCCTCCCCTCCCCCATCACTCTTACCAGTGCAGTTTGCAAGGTGATGGAACGTCTTGTTAATAGATGTTTGATGGTATTTAGAGAGTCACAATAGTTTTCCCTAGTCAGTATGGCTTGTAAGGGCCGTTCTACCATTGACCCCTTGCTGTGCTTGGATACATATATCTGTAATGCCTTGCGAATAACCATTCGGTTATCACTATCTTTTCGACCTTGAGAAGGCTTATGATACAACTTGGAGATATAATATCTGGCCCAGGCACACCCTTTTGGCCTCCGAGGCAACCTACCATTCTTCTTAAGACCTTTCTTAACTGACAGACATTTCCGGGTCCGAGTTAGTAATGAACTTTTCCCCGGAATTTGTCCAAGCTGAAGGTGTCCCCCAGGGATGTGTTTTTGAGCACAACACTCTTTCTGTTTCATAAATAATCTGGCATCTGTTCTCCCATCCAATATTTGGTCATCACTCTATGTGGGTGACTTTGCATAGCTTGCAGGTGCTGACTGTCACCCATTGTAGTTTCCCTCCAGCATGCCATCAACCAGGTTTCTGATTGGGCCACCACTACGGTTTAAATTTTTAGTGGCAAAACTATCAAATTACGTTTACTAGACGTTCAGTGGTCTCTGACCCCCCCCCTTTTACTATATGGCTCATGTATCCCGAATGTGAAAAATCAAATTTTTAGCCTCCTGTTGACCGGGTTGTCCGGGAAACCCCCTTACCCTCTGGGGAAAGGAACTTGCACACCAGGCTGAACCTTTTTAAAACCCTTCCATCTTATGGGGGGTGATCAGAACCCCTTCCCACATTCAGCCCTAATTTTGTCAAACTGATTATGGTGACCAGATATATTCTTGGGGACTCCCCGCTACTCTTTCCTCCTTAATCCCATCCATCACCAGGATTACCATGCCTTGGTCATTTTGTTCTTTCCCTGTTGAGAGCCCCTATTTAAAACGAACATTCCTCCTTTCGATCGGTGATGCACATTGATTTTCTATTTTTTTTCGCTCTCATGACCTCCGCAATCCTTCCATGTATAGGATTGTTAAAATGTTGTAGGCGCTCTTTTTTGTTCATCGCCCCGCTTATTTTGTCCCTTTTTCTTTTCTACATTCACTCCTGTCTTCTTCGCCCCATTATATGTTCAAGTGACATCCCCCCTTTCCCCTCCCCCCTTTGGGAATTCCTGCTGTCCGTGTCTGTTCTATTTTTTTCCTTGGCGAAAGCCCAACTACCTACGGCGGCCCCCTTTTTTTCTAGACCACCGCTCATTCCCATGCCATCCGTATACCCCATGGTTAAAGTCATTGAGGGCGCCGGTTACAGCAGTGTTTCTGAAGCATTGTACGAGGGCATTATTACCCGGCTAGCATATTTACGGTGAATTGTATGCCATTCTTGTGGCACTTATCCGTATTGCATCTATGCCTAAGTACCATTTTGGTGTTTCAGACTCCCTTGGGGCACAGGCTATCCGTAAAATTGATACACCCACCCCCGTTCTTGTATCCACCTTTTTCGCGTATCTTTAGCAAGCATAAAGATTTGTTTTTTTTTTGGGGCCCGGGCATGTTACGTACAGGGCAATGAACAGGCAGACACTGCTCGCGGGGAGCAGTAAGACCTTCCGTTTCATATAGAGGGGTTCCTTTCACGGACTATTTTGGGGATTGCTACCCCCTTCGCACCCGGGAAAACTCTTCTGACCTGCTGAATAAAAATTTATTCTATTAAACTTTTGTTTCTTTTTCTTGCACCAATGTCGAGGGGTTGGGGACTACACCTCCCGCTTTGACGGGCCCCTTGCTTACTCAGGGATTCATGGGGGGCTCCCCCCCCCCCTCTGTGAGCATTGTGGTTCCAGTGTCTGTTCGACATATCCTGTTGGGGTGCCCACTATCAAGAGCACGCAGAATTTTCCTCCAACGATCCGCCTGGCCCTTTTTTTCCCTTCCCCTTTTTCAGATGGGCCCCCCTTTTAAACCTGACCCCCATTGACTTTTTTCGAAACTGATTATACACAAACTCTGAAGATTATACCTATAGCACCTCCTCAGTCCCTTTTACCTCGATCTCTTGCTACCCCCCCCCCGCACTATCCACCATCATCTTCACCATACCCTACTAATCTTCCATCTCCCCCTTACAACCCCTCCCCCTGCATCCTACAATAACCGCGCACTGTTTAAACCCCGTGGGTTTGGGTTCTTTTGATTATAATAATAATCTTGCTTTTCCCCTGAAATTGGTAATCATCTGCCATTTTAGGGGGTCCTCTATGCCCCCCGTTCCTTTAAGTCAGAGCGAGATAAAGCCCTTAGATTTTCTTCTCTTAGAGAAGAATCCTATAATGTCCTTTTTCCCTTAAGAACTGGAGGAAATTCTGCTTGCCGATCATCGGGAGCTGGGCCAGCGGCATACATATTCTATGCCAGCATTTACATCAGTCTGCTCTTTTTGTCCTTTTACTTTAATTTGGGCCAAGGAGTTTCCCGCTGTGGAAGTCTGCT